>JARWKJ010000021.1:24307056-24512056 GCA_029959095.1 Rhinichthys osculus | reverse complement strand
GAGTTGCATATGCCACTCTTTTGTGCAGAATGACTGGGTGTGGTCAGAAAGGCACACAGATGCTTACAGACTGAAGAGAAATCTTATCTTCTTGACTGTAATCTAATTATGTTTATATTATATTTACATATATATTTGCCCAGCTATTTATATTAAGTTAGATGTGTAAGGGAGTGCATTGAAATTGAGTAATAGAAACTTAGCTATGGATTATCACGCTTATATCATGGTCACATTCGGCATGCTTTAAATCAGACACAAAGAAAAGTAGTTTTACTAAAAAAGATTTATCTGAATGAATTATAACATTTATTTGAAAGAATTATCATGAGAGAGAGAGAGAGAGAGAGAGAGAGAGAGAGAGAGAGAGAGAGAGAGAGAGAGAGAGAGAGTGTGTGTGTCAGAGGCGGCCTTTGCAATCGAAGGTCCTTTTTAAAAAAACAGCTGGATGCCCCACCTCCAGAAAAAAAAAAGACGGGCAAAATATCTGCATTTATATCTTATATTTACAGTGTTATCTCATATTTTGCTCTCATTGGTCTATTTATAAATGCATTCTATCGCTTTAACCAGAACAATCCCAGACAGCAAAATAGTGTCGGCCCAGATCCAGGCCACATCTGGTACATGTGGATTCAAAGCGTACCAGATTGTTGCTGTTATAATCATGACCGAAAACAAAAACAGCATTCAATCTTTGTCCCTCAGTCCATCAGCTATAATTAAATGATACTAAAACAGCCAGTATGTGGCAGCAAATCATTGTTTTACCGAGTTAGCCATTGAATCATTCAGTCATTAGAACGATTCGTTGAGTAGCGAAACTGAAACCGTGTTGCTCAGAGACGCACAATGGCTGTACTGTTTGAACTATTTCAAGTGAAACAGCAAAGTCTGCTATTGGTGTGTGTGTGTGTGTGTGTGTGTGTGTGTGTGTGTGTGTGTGTGTGTGTGTGTGTGTGTGTGTGTGAGAGAGAGAGAAAGAGATGCATGCAGTTTTGTTTATTAACTGCTAGAGTGAAAAAGTTACATGGTGTACCTTTAATATAACAGCGATTAAACTGACTGGAACTACTTGTGCATTAAACGCACACCTTCAAGCCCATCAGAACTAAGTATTCAGACATACCATGGTATAAATAAGTATACCTGACATAAAGCAATATATTCTAGATAGCAAATCTCAACTGCTTGATTGCTTGTATCCTCAGAAAATGTAAACTATATTATCGCCCAGCTCTAATCTGCTTAAACATGTTAAGATTAAATATAATATTAAACATTAAGATCATGATTTTCCGTAACAATGTGTATTGTGAAAAATGCTAAACAAATAAATTTAACTTGAGTTGATTGACATGCTACATTCCCCTTATCATTGACCCATCAAATGGACAGAAACTCAAGGAAAGGTTACTTTGCCCCAGTTAAAGAGACTAGCAATGCTCCCGACTTTGATTCAAATCGGAAGGGGGTATGTTCTACGACAAACACTAAATCAATCCCTTTTCTCTTGTGCTCATTCTCTGTTCTTCTTCATCTCTGTGTAAAGAAGCTCTGCAAAGGACAAGTGTTACTGGATGCGGTATGTGAACATCTCAACCTCTTGGAGAAGGACTACTTCGGTCTATCCTTCAGTGACACGGAGAGCCAAAAGGTCAGAGTTACATCCTCTCATTGCACTAATACAAAGTTCTGTCATGAAACTCTAGATGGCGCAGGCTGATCGGTTCTTAACTCAATCTGCTTGCAATCACATCATTCTCTGCAGGGCACAGCTGATTGGTCCCTGCTGTATCAGTAGCCAATGAGCTCGCTGCTCAACCTTCAAATGCTTGTTCAGCATTTGCTGTAGCATTTGCAGCTTGTTTTCAGAAACCCTCCACCTTCCCCAGCTTCACCTGTACAGATCTGCCACGGGTTAATCATGTACGCTATATCGTAAAGCAGCAGCATATCTTGCTCACAGCAGCGTGTCGTGTATGTATTGGCAGTAGCACGTCCCGTACTTGTTCTGCAGCAGCAGCGTAGCAGATCTATTCTCCCAAGACCAAATCAATATTGTCATATAAATTACAAGGAATGCCAAACACACTGAGTTGACAGATCAGACTTTTTCTTAACTCTAATTGCTGTAACTTAACAGAACACATACTGATGACACTTTTTTGTTATTCCTAATTTAAACTGTCCTATAAATGCTATAGATTAAGTTATTGATTGTTTACTTGATTAACTTGATTATTAACTTGTTTTCAAATGTAAACATCCAAAGCAATCTTATGCTTTTCCTTATTTGTAACTATAGACAACAAAGTATGTTGACCAATATACACGATCTCGTTTTAACAAGAGCATCTGTATATTTTCTATTCCCTCTACCATGAGCTCTTTATTTGAAAATCGAGCATGACTGGCTTTGTCGTGCACATACATGGGTTGAGGTAATGGGCTGGGCTCTGAGAGTCCTTGTGACCGAGACTGTTAGAGGCAGGATTTGATTGACTGAAATGTTCTTGAGGAACTCCCCAGTCTTAGTTTAGCCATAATGACCCTGCCTGCACTGCCACGGCTATCCCAGTCTAGTTCCACTTAGCTCTTTTTCCCAGTCGAGACTCTTGTGCCTGCTGCTGCGGTCAGCGGGGATTGTTCCCAGGCCAACCAATATGATCACACTGCAGTTCGAATGATTTCCGTTTGAAAGCCACATGTATCAAGCATGGGCAGGGAGACCTGCGGAGAGTGCAAGGTTTGTCTGAGAAACTTGTAAAGGCAGGAACAGAAATTGGCCATTTTTCACAATAATGTAGAAGATTTATGTTACAGTATGAAGACATTTGCAGGCCGGGTGGGCAGATAAAAAATAACCAGAAAAAATCTTTAAGTAGTTTCTGAGATTATTTCTCTCCTGCTTTTATATTTTACATATATCAGTGGTCATTTATGAACGTTGATACTGTGAGATGTGAATAATGCAGTTCTTTTCATCTCCTCTGGGCCGAGATGAGCTGGCATTAAATGTGTCCGTGTGTCACCAGGCTTTGGGTGACCTTACTGGAGTGCGCTGCGCCGGAGATGACATTTATCTACTCTTTTAGTGCTCCTGTGGCTGTAGAATATTAATGCGCTGACCATTTTACTGAAAATGTATGAGGTGATTGCTCCTGCCGTGGAGGAGACTGTGCTGAAACTGCGGCATTTGCTTATCAGTGTGACCTGCTTGATAGAGGGATTTTTGTTCTCTCTTTCAGAATTGGCTAGATCCTTCGAAAGAAATCAAGAAACAAATCCGTGGTAAGTGCAGGAAAATAAGATACGTTGGCTCTGTAAACTCCTTGGTCGCCCGAATCTGATGATGAATGTGAGTTTGTGTCTGATTGTTTTTAGTGGGTCCCTGGCATTTCTCCTTTGCTGTCAAATTTTATCCTCCCGATCCGTCTCAGCTGATTGAAGACATCACACGGTGAGTGTAAACATGTTCAAGCTGAAGTGTGTCATTTCTGTGGCAAAAATAAAGACTGTCTTTAAAAATGTTTGCCGAACACTGCCACTGTCTGGCATTAGTCTGCAAAACAGATAATTCCACCCTAAATTCACGTAATTGGTTGAGCCAGTGTTGCTGTGCTGGTTGTGATGTTTTGATAGCGGCACTGTTTAAGGAAATGGACCCACATTAACCTAATTTTGTAGAAAATATTAAATGAAATTAAAATGTTTATAATAATATTTTTTTTTTATTTTTATTTTTATTATACCTGTGACCCTACATAGGACAAGCCGTTTTAAAAAATGGATGGATAGATGGATGGATGGTTAATAATAATAATAATGTTAAATAATATATAAAATATATTTTATGTGTTTGAGTATGTATCTATAGTATAATTATATTCTCAAGAATATATATTTTTACAAATATAATCACATTATAGAATAATTTATAAATTGTCCTCAGTGTATTGTAAAAATATTTCATTAATTTAATTTTAATGGTAAATTAATTATACAAATCAGTGAGATTCTAATATACTTTAATTTACTAATCATTTTTTGAATTCGTTTTTTATTTTTATCTTTTCCATTTTCAATATTATTTTTTAGTTTTTTTTTGTACTTACTGTATGTGTCCATGCAGTTTTTATACTTTTTTTTCATTTCTAGTTTTAGTTTTTTTAGTACATCAAGTTAAACTAAATGAAAATGAGAACTTTTGTCTAGACAACTAGACAAAATAAATTAATAAGTTTAATATAGTAAGATTTAAAAAATATATATTTTTCAGTTAATGTTTATTTTATTTCAAGTAACGAAAAGTAACGTTTTTGTTAACTGTATATAACCCTGATAGATATAACGTATTAGACTTCCAAGACTAATTCACTTTAAATACTTCAGCCACGGTACGCATATCACTCCGTTGTGTATTCTTGTGTCTTTTATCTATATGTTTCTTCTTGTATCTTTAATGTATGGTATAAATATATAAAGGCAAATGACCACTAATAATGTAATTTAAAGCGATTAAATAACTTCGTTGCGTGTGTGTTTGTATGGACAGGTATTACCTGTGTCTGCAGCTGAGGGAGGACATACTGTCAGGTCGTTTGCCCTGCTCGTTCGTCACTCACGCTCTGCTGGGTTCGTACGCCGTTCAGGCTGAGCTGGGAGACTATGACCCAGAGGAACACGGGCCAGACTACATCAGCGAGTTTCGCTTCGCCCCCAATCAGACCCGTGAGCTGGAGGAGCGGGTGATGGAGCTGCACCGCACCTACAGGTGAGAAGAGCTGGCCTGCAGAGGGAGCAGTCGTTTCCAGGGCTGTCAATTCATTTTAGTCATATTAATTACGTGATATGCTGATTAATTTATTTGAATAATCCCAGTTAATCACATTTATCAGTGTTTGCTGAGAAAGTCCCCCAAATGAAGATAACCTAAAGACATAACATTATTAGGGTAGATGATTAAAGCATTGAATAGACTTTAGAATCTTAATAAATTAATATATTGTTTTATATCCTGACCCAAACCACAGCAAGCCATTTTTGCAGTCTAACTAGTCAGTTTGTACAAGATAGGTCGAGGCTCACAAAATATAAAGTACCGTATTTAAACGGTTTGAAAATTCCTGGTAACACTTTATTGAATTGAATTGAATAATTACACGCATCTAACCTTAACCACACCCTAATCCTATAGTGGTAACACTTTACAATAAGGTTCCATTAGTTAACATTAGTTTATGCATTAGTTAACATGAACTAACCATGAACAACATCTCTGTTCAGCATTAGTTAATATTTGTTAACGTTAAATCACAGATATACTAATGCATCAATTCACATTAACAGCACAGTTAGTTAACATTATGCATTAGTTAACATGAACTAACCATGAACAATGCCTGTAAATAGCTTTACTGTTTTGTAAGGTTAACTTACTGTACATATTTACATTAGTTTATGTAGCAGTTGACACACACTATGTATGAACATTTCTAACTCACCAAGTTACCCTAAATGTAAAAATACTGTTGTGTACCTTATCAACACTCTTTCATATTTATAAAGCATTGATTTGTTGGTAAACATAATTCTACAGCGGAAAACAAATGTTCTTTACAATAAGGTTCATAAATTGCATGGAATTTATGAACCTTATTGTAAAGAGCATTTGTTTTCCGCTGTAGAATTATGTTTACCAACAAATCAATGCTTTATAAATATGAAAGAGTGTTGATGAACAACTTTATTAAGTCATGTTAATAAAGAGTCTACAAATGTTAGTAACACATCAGTTAATGTTGAATAGTGTACACTTTACAATAAGGTTTATAAATTCCATTAATAAATGCTTCATTAATGGTAATTAATGTTAATAAAGCGTCTACAAATGTTAGTAACACATCAGTTAATGTTGAAATAGTGTACACTTTTCACTCAATGCATTAATAAATACTTATTTGAATGCAAGTAATGATAGTAAAGTACGTATAAACATGAACAACATATACAACATACAACATTTTCCGCTGTAGAATTATGTTTACCAACAAATCAATGCCTTATATATTATATGAAAGAGTGTTGATAATGTACACAACAGTATTTTTACATTTAGGGTAACTTGGTGAGTTAGAAATGTTCATACTTAGTGTGTGTCAACTGCTACGTAAACTAATGTAAATATGTACAGTAAGTTAACCTTACAAAACAGTAAAGCTATTTACAGGCATTGTTCATGGTTAGTTCATGTTAACTAATGCATTAACTAATGTTAACTAACTGTGCTGTTAATGTGAATTGATGCATTAGTATATGTGTGAGTTAACGTTAACAAATATGAACTAATGCTGAACAGAGATGTTGTTCATGGTTAGTACATGTTAACTAATGCATTAACTAATGTTAACCAATGGAACCTTATTGTAAAGTGTTACCCATGTGGTTCATTATTATTACTCAGTACTTAAATGTATAATTACACCGTAACACAAATATAGTGTAACCAAGTGATACATTTGTATCACTAAATAATAATAAATGTACACTAAATAATAAACTCTAAATTAACAGATTAAATTAAATTGAAAGCTCTAAGTATAGATACTGATAGCAAGCAATTAAATAGCTCAAATATTCAGCAACATGTAATGTACGTGACATGTTTTTATACAGTTTTTTTAATTATGAAATTCTCAAAATGATGACCTGTGCCCAGGGGCATGAGTCCTGCAGAGGCTGAGATCAACTTCCTGGAGAACGCCAAGAAACTTTCCATGTATGGCGTTGATCTCCATCATGCTAAGGTAGGATGCTGTGATTTATGAAATGGTTCTGCTTGAATAGAAGTGTCCGTGTTGTTGTACATAGTACATTATAAACTGTATATTTGGTGCATAGGTGATTATAGTTCCTGTTCAGGGGCTGAAAAGAACAACGAGAAAAGAAAGTGATTTACCAGCCTTACACATGAAACACACACTGGGCCAGAAATGGCAATTGTAGTAGTTCTAGTACCAAGTGACATACGAATTTGCATTCGAATTTTGATTGGACACGCCCTTTGCAAGGTGGAAGAAATTGATGTCAAAAAGAGATTTTGTTAGTGTCTTCTCATGGCTTTTGAAAGAAGATAAGCCTATTTATTTTGCCATCCCAACTCTGCATGATTATATGGTTATTTGTATTTAAATTTTTGGGATTTAACAATGTTTTCCCCTGCGGTCCACGACCCTATTAGAACAGACCTGTGATCCAATTTTGCAATTTTACAGGCTCAGATCTCATAGGATGAAATCCTACAATAACCCCTTGGTGTGCCATTGACAGTCTAAAACTGAAATGTGACTGAAAAGCTTAGCATATAGATTTATTTTTGTGTGTTTATGCGTTTTAAAGGACTCTGAAGGCATTGACATCATGCTGGGAGTGTGTGCCAGTGGACTCCTGATCTATAGAGACCGACTGCGTATCAACCGATTCGCCTGGCCCAAGATCCTCAAAATATCCTACAAGAGAAGCAACTTCTACATCAAAATCCGACCTGGAGAGGTAGAGAAAAAGGTCTTTTGAGATTTTCCAGGTTTTTATTGTTAGATTGCACTCGTAGATGCATGTTAAAGCATTAGCTAGCTAAGGATGCCGTACTAAGACTGTGGGTGAAGAAATGCTGTGGGCGAGAAAATGGGCGGATAATCTGCATGATGTGGTTTTATTAGAAAAGAATGGGACGTTTTTCAAGTATTTGAAATCACTATTCAGGCTTTCAAATTACACAGTGCTCTGAAGACTGATGTGGGTGTTCTTCCACCGCTTCGCACAAAAGAAAAATAAAATTTTTCTTAAGCACATTTCTAATTGGGCCATTTTAAAAAAAAGTCTTTAATTATGTCTCAACAAACACTACTTGTATTGTTTGAGGTTCTGCTCTTTAGTGTTTGCTAGCTTGCTGAGTGTGGAAAGGATGAGGGTTTTAAAACATTAGGCTGAGCTGTGAAATTTTTTTGCCTAGTGGGCACAGAGACAGAGAGAGAAGCAGAAAATGAGAAGAGATGAGGTTAGGAGACAATTCAATGCGGAGAGAGGAACGAAAGAAGGCAAAATAAGTTGCAGAGGTCTTTATTAAGTGTTAAGGATTCTGCAGTGTGAATTCACAGGGTTATTTTCTTTGATTTTCCTCTCACAATGGGATTCCCGGCTCTGTCTATCACAAAAGCATGGTATTTCTTTGACTCTGCACGTTATGTGCGAGGGTCAGATATGAATGCTCGACAATATCTTCAAGATGCTTCACTGTTCAACATCTTATCGGCATAACAGGCTCCATTCTGTGGACCTTGATCTTTTAGATATTAATATTTACTCTCATTCTTATGCAGTTTCTCTGCAGCATTCTTTAGAAATTCTGTTTGGATAAATAAAGGCATGCAGAATTGTGCCCTGTCGGTTGATCTGAGCTTTAGCAGCACATATTTTACACCTCGTCAATTCTCCTGTCAAGTAACACGTTACAACTCTGCTTTCCCTTCACACCCCCCACTTCCTCCCCTTCACATGCCAACACTCCCCTGCACTCCCAGTACGAGCAGTTTGAGAGCACCATTGGCTTCAAGCTTCCCAACCACCGTGCTTCTAAGCGCTTGTGGAAGGTCTGCATTGAACACCACACATTTTTCAGGTAGGCGCTCGCCGCTCACTGTTCTATTACCATTGCCACACAACACTGGGCACAGTCATTTTTTTTAAGTGTGAGAATGCAGGTGTTGGGTCTTGTTTTGTTTCTTTGTACCTTCATTGACAGAGTTGGAGTCTCCGCTTAAACATGACCTTGGCCTATAGGCCATGACACACCAAAATGACATCAAAGAACTAGCGGTGACGAAAGACGACTGTGTTATATCGCCTCACGACGCGTGCATCTGGGTCAAAAAAGTTGGGGTCGAACAGAAAGAGAATCCCAAACTAGGACTGTGGATATAAAAACCATAAACAAAGCAGTGCTTGTTTACCATTCTGAATAAAAATCATGTTGAACACTTCATTCCAGACGGCCATGTCATTATGAACATTTTTGCGTATCGAAATGCTCAGGGAAAATCCAATCCAAACCAAAAGCCAATCAGAGTTCTGTCTCTCAACGACAGCACGGACGCCGACTGATTCAACATGCTCCGACGTTGCAGAGCACAAAAAAAGTCTCACTACCTGGCGCCATGGTCTAAGTCTGAAAATAAGTTTTTAATTAAGAACTTAATTCTTAGATTAACAGATCTTAGGGATGTAATATTGGTCCTTTAGTGTTTGGTCTTGACTCCAGCTCTGTTCATTGACGGCATTAAAAAGTGCTGACAGGCCTGACTTGGGCTTAGACACTTGAAATGTTTAATCCACTCTCATTCTGTCATGTTACATTGTTTTTTCTAACATTGTTTCTGGTGTTTCTCTTATAGGTTGGTCTCTCCTGAGCCTCCCCCTAAAGGTTTTCTTGTGATTGGCTCGAAGTTCCGCTACAGTGGGCGGACCCAAGCCCAGACTCGCCAGGCCAGTGCTTTGATTGACAGGCCAGCTCCTCAATTTGAACGATCAATTAGTAGGAGGTATCTGCTGTCCCGCAGCATAGATGGAGGTAAGTATTTCTCTGATACCATGATCATCACAAAATGCATTAATTGCCCAAATCGTACTTGAATTGGTACCTCAAGTTTTGACCTTTCATTTAGTCTACAAATGTTTTACCCATTAAGTGAAAATGATATCCACCCACTGAAAGCTTTCACATTCTCCTGCTAAAAACACTCTGTTCACTGAATCTGTTTTTAGAAAGAACTACAGTGAGGTCTGAAAGTCTGACATCATTAAGTAAAAAAAGCATTTTTAATTGCAGTTTTAAGATTTGACACAGACTTTTCATTACAAATGATAAAAATAACAGTTTTTGAGCACCCACGGGAAAACACGAGATATTCTCCATTCATTTTAACCAATAAAAAAAAAAGGATTGCAGCTTTCAGACGTGACTTTCTTCTCATTCTCTTGTTATTTGAGGCTGTTTCTATGGCTTTATTTCAATGTAAAATGTTGTAAGGCGGATTCACTTTCAGGCAGATTTCTTTCACTGTTGCACAAATGTTTAATGTTGCCAGAATATTTCAACCTCTAGACTTTCACGATTGATGAAATAACACAGTGTACCTTTAAATTGTAAAGAAATTACGGATTTAGGCTTACCTTTGTTTCACGAGATAGCGTTTTCATACTGATTTTAGTCAGCCAATTCTCTAGTTATTTTATTACTTAGTTGTTTTTGAGTAAAGTGCTCAAAAGTGCGACTCGCGAAAACACTCGTGGATTCGTTTGTTTGGTTGGTAATGTACTTACAGTCCATGCGTTTCTCTTCACAAGACAATTTTTGTGTAATGAATTCATCAAGCGCACCATTAAATGGAAAAAAATGACAGTAGCGTACTCTTGAAAAACTAACAGTAGGCTATAATTAATTACTGAGTAATGAGAATATTAAAATGTTTTATGGGGCATTTGTTGCGTATGTGTATAATTAGCTCAGTTATCATTTGCTCATGGAAATGTGTTTTATATTTGGTATTTGCACGTGTGTGTGTATAGAGTGTGGGCATCCACCTGCAGAAACATAAATCGACGCCTGTGGTTGGAGTGAAGCATTGAATTGAAAAACAAACATTAATTGCAGAACGTCTTAAAGGGATGTCTTTTTTAATTTTTATGTTCTATGAGGTCCACTTATAATTTCCTCAAGCTTTTTTACATCAAAAATCATCCTAATTTAGAAGTGATAAGCTATTTTGACCCTCTCTTTCGAACACTCCATTTCACACTCAAGGCGTGGAAGTAAACGCCCCCTGCTATGATTGGGTAACAGTTTTGCATTTTAAAATAATGATGTAACGTTGATCTGCGGAATTTCCAGTTAAATCACTAGGAATTGGCATGATCTGCCAATCCCCATGCAGATATTGCTCGTGCTCAAGTTCGTCACACGAGTTGACCCCTGTTGATCAACAGAAACCTGCCTGGTCTGAAACTGACTTCTGTGTGACTTTGTTGTGATCACATCTTTTGGACCCCACTCTATATTTGTGAGGTCATCTACTTGAGACTTTCCTTTTAGATTTGAAGGGGGCTGTGGTGGAACAGGCTTCTAGAAAGTGAGATGTCTATCACAACTTGGGTTTCTTACCCTACATGCTTTATTTCTTTGTATCTCTTTCAGAGTCAGCTTTAGGGGACACTATGGACCGACTCTCCCAGCACACCTGTAGCGAGCCTGTGCCTAGTCTTCCCAGAGATGAGCTGGACCAGGACTACCTGGAGCCCAGTCTGGAACAGGACCTGGACCAAGATCATGAACAAGCTGAAGATCAGCGACTAGAGAGTGACTCCACTCCCTCTAAGGCTATGGAGCTCAAGGTTCTGTGCACACAACCGTATTTAGTGTCAGCTTCTTCATTTAGTTGTGTTTTTCTCTTCTCTAAAAAGTTACTAAAGTATTCTATGAGAAAGAAGCAGGTTTAAGTTCAAATTGTCTCTGCGTTATGGGTGGCAATATGCAAATATTCTTCCTAGCAGATTCAAATAACTACTGTAGTTTCAAGAATTCCAATCACATTGAGTTAAACTAACACTTCCCTTGCTGTCCTTTCTAATTAAAAGTCTTCCACTCCAACACCTTTTCCTACCTTTGGCTTTTTTCTCTGCCCCTGACTTAATCTTAAATATATTTTTATGCCTGCCTGTTTTGTCAACAATGCTTTTGAATTGAACTTTCCAACCTCTCTACAAATCTGCCTGAACACTCACCTTCTTCTCCCTATTTGCTAGTTTCCTCAGTCTAATTCAGATTCTGCACTGTTCTCCCTGCTTCTAACACTTCACTGCTGTCCTCTAACTATCGCTTCTCTCTCGCTTCTTCTCGCGGACAGAGGGAGGACTCAGGCTCTCCTGTAGACTCTAAGACGGAGGTATTTTTAGCGTGATTTATCTATCTGTGTGTCTAATTGTCTGTCTGTCATTGTCTCGATTGCACTCTAAATCTGCATACACACTGCTAGCATGGCTTTAGAGTGCCTCGAAAAAATAGCAACGTGATTGCTGTGTTGTTAGCCACCAGGAGTTTTCCATGTAGTTTTCCAGCCTTCATGGCTTTTCTTGAGAACCCGATGAGACCATTGTTCATAGCTGGATCATCTTGGTAAAATGGTTATTTTTTTAAAGGAGAACTGTGATGGATATTATACTTTGATTGTCGTTGTTCTTTTTTTCCTACTTAAAGTCAATAGGAAATCACTGCTGATTCTGTATTTCCTTAATACACATTCCTGTGTTATTGCGTGCGATTCAGCAGAACACATTATCTAAAAAAAACCTTTGTAGTCTTATGTCAAACTTCACTTGCCTCTGAAATTGCTTTAGTTTTGCCACAAGGCTGTTCTAGCAGAGAGTAACAATAGTAACTGATCACCAAATAGCAATTTAGGCATTGATTTAGGCTACTATTGTACAGAATGCAGCCTTTCTAAAATCTTCCCAGACAGCAACTTGGTGTCGGCCCAGATCCGGGCCACATCTGGTACATGTGGATTCAACGTGTACCAGATGTGGGCCGGATCTGGGCCGACACTATGTTGCTGTCTTAGTTACTAATAGTTAATGGAACAATTTAATGCCAGTTAAAAATAAAATGAATGTTATTATTATGGTCCAAAACACAACCACATATAGTGTAGGCCTACAGTATCTAAAACTGTTTGTGTTTTGGAATGGCCTGCTTTCCATTTTGCATGAGAAATTGTCTGTGCCAAATTATTAGTGAATGAGCCCCATTTTCCCCATCTGTTTTCATTAATCGGAGTATCACAGTACACTCTCTTTTTTTGGTAAGGAGGAGCTCAGGGACATTCTCCAGAAACAGAGCTTATGTTTTGCTATACTTCCAGGTTAGTCTAGACTTAGCACCTACTTGCAGAGTTGACTTAGACTACTTGCAGAACAGTTCATGTTTTGATTTGTGCTGGAGAGGTTTTGTAGAGATTAGGGATGTCATTGGTGTATCGCTTATCCATGCTCACGGATAATATCCAGTACATGCCAGTCTGCACCTCATAAGATATGTATGAATAATGAAAAGAACGATCAGGTGATTTGTGTCAATGAACTTGATGATAGAGAGAGGAACAATGGGTTGCTCAATGTTATGTGACTAAGACAACTTTAAAACACTGAATCTGAGGCAGTGGCACAACCGCTTTCACTCTCTGTACTTCCATGGCTAACATCGATGTCTGTATGAGAGTTCCTCTCTCTGTTTGGCTGCCTGCTTTATGAATTCAACCATGCTCTGCCTCTCTGTCTCCACTACCTCACTTTGCCTCTTCCTCCGTTCCTTGGCTTGCACCAACATACCCTTTTCCCCACCACCCCTTTATCCCAGTCGGACCAGGACTTGGCCCCACGTCCTAAACAGGAGGTACTGTTTCTCATCGATCAACTGCCTGAGCATTCACTCTCTGTAATTGTCTTCTAGTGGAAGTGACAGAAAATTGAGCCAAGATGGCAGTCCATCTGACATCTGTTATCTACACCAGCATGTTTCATGTTTTATGTGCTGCTTTGTTGTCTTAAATGTTGAAGAAAAGATGTATTAGTCATTTTTGGCATAAAGAAAAGGGCTCAAACTATTTAGACGGGTTCATTTTGTCATTATTTGTAGGCATCACAATGCCCAGACAGCAACATAGTGTCGGCCTAGATCCGGCCCATGTCTGGTACGTGTTGAATCCACATGTACCAGATGTGGCCCGGATCTGGGCCGACACTATTTCTGGTTGTTTACTATGCACAGTATTTTAGAGTGTTAGAGTATAATGTTTTGTCTAAAATATTCTCTTGAAAAAAGTAATAATGTCCGATCTAAAGCGATCAAACAGATACCTTCATTCATATTACTTGATGCACTTCAGTGGCATTTCATATTGGTTTATTAGAGTTTTCTATTATTTCAACATACATTTATAACTGGGAGGCGAATTAATTTGTTATAAGAACAGAACTACACTTAAGATTATCTTGAGCAAATGCCTGATGTTTGCATTTGCGTACTACTGTATGTACCCACCTCTGTTAGATAAACATTTTTTAAACAACTGTGCAGGTCTCCAGAAAGCCTTCACTTAAGTAATTGCTGGAGGTAAGTGGTTCAACCGATTGACCTATTTGTTTTATAGCAGTTCCTGGATAAACCAGAGGATGTGCTGCAAAAACATCAAGCCAGCATCAATGAGCTGAAAAGAGCGCTGAGAGAGCCCAACAGCAAACTGGTCCACAGAGAGAAACGTCTCTCTGGAGCCTCATCCGGTAGCACTCCGGAGAAAAAATCTGTGAGTAAATAGAACCTGCAAGGGATTGTATTGTGGGGTGACTTTTTAAAATGAAAGATGCTAAAAAATTTATACTGATACTGCCTTAAGATTCCTGATGAGGATTATTCAGATTTATGTCAGTACCAGTCTCGGATTTAGTGCCAAATGCTTGATTCGTTATTCATGCACTCTTTTTCATGTGACTAATCTCTCTTTAAGTGGATGCTGTTGAACCATTTCATGTCATGCCTCTGGTCAAGTGCTAGCAGCAATGTTGAACTTTAATAGATGGAGTGGTTTATCTTAATCTGGCTGGAGTGGTTTATTTGAACACAGCATGAATGCATTTTCTTTAGTCTTATAAAGACAATGATATTGCTTGATAATAAAAGCAAATGACATTAAGTACTTATGTACATAAATGTCTCCCTTTTGTTTAACTTTAGAACATCCATCCAACATTTTACATGTAATTTGATAATATGAATTTTCCCTCCTCAGATCAAAAATTGTTGTCTTGTCTTATCTTGCATCATAAGTTTATGTCTGATTCATATTGCAAAGATATGCGCCATACAAGTTATAGTAGAGGGAGTGTTGGCATTGACAGGCCATTGAAACTGTTCACTCTATTGATATATAGGCCTCAAAGGAGTCCCTATTGATTGAGAAGCAAGATGGTTGTCAAAGAGACCTGCCCCTCAGTAAAAAAGACGAAAAGAGCAGGAGTCCTAGAGTAGCTTCATTAGCCACTGGATTCAACAGAGAGACAGAAGACAGAATGAGAGAACAAACCATCACTACACACAGTGAAACGAGAGAAAAACAAAATGTAGTAAAAAGGACCTCAACAGAAACCATCCTATCACCAGAGAAACCCCTGAGAAATCGTGCTAAAAGCCCTGCTTTAAGGTACAACCATTTCCAGGGCGCCAGTTCATTGGAGGAGAGAGCATATGATAATGGGCAACCGCAGGACAGATCTTTGTCAGAGAATGTCATTCATACAAATGGATGCGATGAATATGCAACAGAGAGACTCTGGGGCGATAAAAAGTACATGAGGTTAACCAATAGAGAAGACGAGAACACGAATAAAGACTTAGCAAGGTATGTAGAGAGAAGTTTCGGAGAGGCTTCTCCAAATGCAGCCATAGACAAATATATGAGAGATCGATATAATGAAAGCCGATGGGAGAGACGATCCTATGAAAAAGAATCCGAGAACACCAGAGCTACCTTACAAAGACAAATGTCTAAACCAGATCCTAAAAGTAAAGGCTCAACAATCCAGAGACACGATTCTACTGCAAGCGACACATCACAGTCTGAGGTGAAACGAATCGTTCCGCTGAAGCCTGAGAGGTCGAAGAAGTTGAAAGGAGCCAAGCTGCAAGGACAACCAAGTGAGAAGAGCATTTCGGGATCATTTGAAGAAAGTGAAGGGACCAACTCTAAGGAAGAGCAAGTTGGGTTCGATAATGCCCCGGATGGCTTGTTGCAGCCCAGAAATTCTGCAGCTTTAGAAAGCACTGGAACTTTTTCCAAGCAAGACTGGATGAGTAATTGTCACATTAGGGAAGTAAGAGAATATTGCCGGCAGTCTGTCCAAGACAGGCCCCAATTAAGAGATCTCAAGAACAGTGCAGACCACAGACTTAGTATCGAACAAGATCAGTTTCTTTTTGAAGATCCATTGTTTATGTTTGACTTTCCCACCAATTCAGCATTTCCAGCCTTTGACCAGATTCCCCCTTTATACCCACCTGTGAAATCCCAGTGGGCAAGAGATACACGTACCAAACCAGTCACCAAAAGCGATTCTGGCAACAATCTTCACAAGAGCTCCACCATGGAATCTTCCAAGAGGAAATCAGTGGTAACAACTGCTTGATAATCTGCTTGTCACTCACAGGAACTAAAGCATCGCATGAAACAGGCACATCCATATCTATAGTTTTGTATAATGCACATGTCGGTAAAACATAAGAAACCTGTTTCTGAGGAGAGATGAGTAGAATAGTCTTTTTTTGGGTCTAATCTTACTATTGGCTGATAGAAGTATGAGGTAGTATAACCGCTGTCTGATTGGATGAGGATGTGCCACTTTCTTTTCCTCTCCTTCCTCTGCACAGCTCGACATCTGCTTGCGCATTTGAGAAACACTTAGGATCTTCCACATAATCTCCATTGCTTAAGCTTCAGGCTTCCGTTCCACTAACTTTCCACCTGATATGCGGTCTTTCCTTCCAACATTCTTTCTCTGGTTCCCTCTTACCAGGCATGTAGGGAATGGTTGTTGCAAGGAATTAAAGGCCGGTGCACCATACTGTTATGCTAAAGTGCCATTTTTGCAAACAAAAGGGCTTCTGCAAGACTTTCAAAAATGGCCATGGTACTGTTCATGAGAAGGGCTCTGAAAGTTGATTTAACAAGGAATGGTTTTAGCTGTTGTTTAGAAGATAATATACATAGCTTCATTCTTAGTGATGTTGCATTTGTTCTTTGACTTGGCTGGGAAATAAATTGTTCAGTTTATTTTGTAACAAACTGCAGGGAATCTTGATGGTTTTTTCTTTTTTTTAATGCAAACACCCACTGAGCAGCAGTTTCCATAGACAACTGTTGTTGTCAAAGCAGATGCTATCTTATTTCACTCAACATTGAAACTGAAAGAAATGAAATTAAGAAAAAGTGCTGATGTAACATTGTTCTGGCAGTAGAAAGACTTTGGATTAGAAGAGCCTGACAAATAACCTTGCAAAACTGCTCTTTGGGTATGATGATGTTTACTATAGATATATTGGTTTGATTGATTAAAAGGCTCTTTAGTGGCACTTAGTGCAAAATTGCACCCAGCTGCCATAATATATTTTAACTTTTCAATTGTGGTGCAATGTGCTGTACGCTGTAGTTCACACTGTAACGACTTCTCATTTGTATCTGTGTCAGTCAGTGTATTCGATCAGTTATATAAATGTCTGGTTGTTGGTTCAGGGCCTAGTCTGGGCTCCTTCCCTGTTATCTCAAATTTCAGTGCACTAACTTTGCATTGCTCTTCCTATTATTTCATCTCACATTCCAGGAGCCCCTTCCCACTCCAGCAATTCATGCGGAGCCTCAGGAGGAAGCCCAGGTGCCTCATTTTTCCACTCATCCACTGCTACCTCCTTGCTAAAAATCTTGCAAAATCTTTCACATTTATGTATTCATAAGCACTACAATTTGCCTTCTGTCTTTTGCTTTCATCATCACAGCATGATTGCATGATCCAAACCATCCTACACAACAGTCCTACACAGAAATGTCATTTAATGCATCCACCACATGCATTGATTCATTGGCACTGTTTGGCAAGTCCTAGGCTTGCCACACTTAGCATGAATTTAACACGAAGTCATAAAAAATGTCTATAAAAATGTCCTACAGAGGAATATTATATGACATACAAATACAGAAGTGCAGTATTCTACCCTAGGGTGAAAATGTTCTATCAGCATATTATAGTCTCAGTTTTTCCTCAGAGACATGTAACACTTCTGACATTTCAGCTAGTCTTTTGAGTTGAACTAACCCCTGCATCCCTACTAGACTCGTTTACCATCAGTCACCACAATGTTGTCTCATTCTTGTCATGTGAAGAAGATGTAACATCCATTATATTGCCTTGTTTTACCTGTCAGTCGACATTTGCTCTTGTAGCACAGCTGGTTCCTTGCACCAAGATCTCTTTTTGTGCTTCTTCAGAGAGAGCCCTGGGAGAGACGCTTGGGATCAGTATCAGAAGATGACCCTGACCCAGACACTCTGTACCTGAAGGAGACTCACCTGGGCATTGAGCGCAAATGCTCGAGTATCACCGTTAGCTCAACGTCCAGCCTGGAGGCTGAGGTGGACTTCACTGTGCTCATGGACTTCCAAACGGGTATGGAGGAATTTTCTAGAGGCATGACTGAGCTGGGGGAGAAAGACTTCTCAGCTGAGTTTAGCCTCTCTGACCGTCCCACTCATCCAGCCTTTATACTGGGAGCAGATCCTATCTACCTTCCCGAGGAGGAACATGTAGAAGTTCAGAGGCCCGTAGAGAAACCAAAGCCCGTTGTAGAACAGAAGCCACCGGAGGAACGTAAACCGGAGGTAGACAAGCATCCTTTCTCTTTTAGCAAAGTTGCTGGCTCACCCAATCACTGGTTAGTGTAAATGTGCAAATGTGCTGATGAATGCAATCACGTCCCATTTTTTTTTTCTCGCGTTCTACAGGGCATCAAAGCAAAGCATGAAATTGCATTGGAATTTGAGTTGTTGATTGATGCTAATTCCATTCCATTTGATGCTGCCCTCCATAGTTCAGTCAGTCAGTTCAGGTTTGGTTTCTTTGATTTCACAATTATGTTATATTTTTCATTGCTTCTTATTCTTTTTTTTTTAACCATGACTCACCATATGCTGCTAAATTCATTTGATTGCCACTGTGCTTCTTAAATCTCATGATCACTCCCAGGTTTCGACTTGATCTGTTTCATTTCTTTCCCAAGCCTTTTGTACCTAAGAAAGCTCCGCGCTCTGTGAAAGCTGCCCAAGCCATGAGGAAAGAATCTAAAGAACAAGCTAATGCCCAGTCGATGAGAAGGGAGAGCTCTGAATCACCCCCAATCCATCCTCTAAGTAGAGAGAGCAGTGAAATCATTGCCTCCCAAGCTCTAAGGAAGACCGAGGTCAAGATCGAGACGCAGCCCAATGGCTCTGAGGTCACCACGACCATAATGGAGATTGCAGACCCGGTAAAGACCTTTTAGCTCATCATACATACTTTACTGGAGAAATGTCACTGTGTGATAGGTTAGAGGAACATGCTGTGAAGACTGTGATTATGTCAATTATCATCAATTACATAAGTAAGTGTAATTACTTTCTCTTGTTACTTACCTGCACAGTGGTGGATCTCATCTGGATTGTAACTTCTCTGTTTGCTCTCATAGGACCACGGTATCAGTGGTATGCGAGAGGCTGCATACTCTATGACAGAGAGAGTCTCTCCTGTAAGCATGTCCATTCTTTCATCTGGTGAACTTGAGTTTCCAAACCCTCTTCTGTCTCGGCTTCTGCCCTGTCCTTCTGTCTGTTGCTTTTATTTCCAACTTTCGTTCCAGAGTTTGCTTCAGATGGTCTGCGTTATTTGTGATGTATGAAAGTCCCTAGCTTATAGTTTTCTTGCTTTGACAAGTGTTTATTTCATTATAATCTTGTACAGGTGAACTTGGGATCATTAGGTAGAGATGGTTCTCCTCTAATGGTTACTGAGAACGTAACATCAGCCACTACAACACATGTTACTAAGGTATCTAAAATATGCTGTTAGCCTCTTGTATAGAATAGGTCTTCGTTGAGGATTGAAAATGTATGTCATTTTGTTTTGTAGACGGTGAAAGGAGGCTACTCCGAGACAAGAATCGAAAAGAGGATTATCATTACTGGTGACGATGATGTCGATCAAGATCAGGTAGGTGCAGGAGGAACTAGGGCTGGGTATTTTTCAATGCATTTCAGTGAGAGATATAATGATCTATGATTATATTAACTCTAGAAGGGTTAGTTCACTCAGAAATGTCATCATTTACTCACACTCACATTCCAAACCAATAAGACTTTCATTCAACTTTGGAACACAAATTACGTTTTGTTTTTTTCAATAATTCCCGAGATATTACTGCCCATCCGTTGAAAGCCTAGGGAAGAAGAAGAGCATATTTTTCTGCTATTAACAGTGCAGCACTTCCAGGACCGGTTGCATCACAAGAATGTCTGCTCTCATGTTAACAGCCAAAGAGATTCTCCTGTGAACGCACATTGGAGAGCTTTGCAGATGTGCGGAAGTGAAGATATTGTGTGAATAAATACTTTTAATACACACCCAAAACAATCACATTACTTCATAGATTTAGGATTAAACCACTGGAGTCACATGGATGACTTTACGATGCTCTTTGATCGTTTTGGAGCATGAAAGTTCTGATTACCTAGTTCTGATCAGTGGATAGACAGAATTCTATTTTAGGTTTCATTAAAGCTGCAGTCCGGCATTTTTCCTCTTTGTCGCCATCTCTGTTTGAAATCTGTAATTGCAGTTATTCGCGGAATTATTAACTTTGCGTGAGTTGCACATCGGCATGAAACAGCGCGGATGAACACAATGTTTTGAGACTGCGAGTCTGTCAGTCACCGCGCCGATGTGGAAACTGGCATTCAGAATCACACATTCTACTTTTGGAAGTAGGCCTACAGTATGACCATGACAACATACGAATTTTCATCGGAAAATGTCATCTGAACAAGTAAGTAACATCCACATCAACTAAGGGGGGAAAGCCTTGCAGTAAATCGTGCTGATTAAATATAACGCGTCAAACCTTTCAAATTATACTTTGTTCTCAAATTATCAACATCAGCATTGTGACTACATTTAATGTGTATTATGATTACCCTGTAGTTCAGTTTCTATTTCTGTGCAGTCTAATTTCTAATTGTCATACTAATAAATTAATGTTTCTTTACTGGTTTTCTTTGAGAAAAAAGAAAAGAAAAAAAAAAAAACACGTATCTGTAATCCGATGCATATTTAAAACTATATATAATTTCGGAGGAGGCCGGTTTGGTTTGCTTGGAGTAGAGGTGAATTGCTCCCTCTCATAGCTAGCACAAAATATTTACCATAATAGCTAAACGAATAAAGACAGGAAACTCCGTAACTGTGTGAATTAAGCGAACAAGTGTGTTACTGTTACACGATTGCAACTATTGAAATGTCTTACCTGTCCTAAAAGAAAAAAGCCGTCTCTGCGTCCGTTTTGAACCGATGTTTATCCTTGTTTTCGCGTGGGCCAGTTGCAGTCTCTTTTTTCTCTAACGTTACCCACTCCGAAGTCCGAATTATTTGGGGTTTTACAAGTGGTGAATGTCCAGTTGTCACTGGTGATTGTTGTTTGAACCTTTCTGGATCCGCCATAAGTTTAATTATTTAATGCTGTGAGAAAAGGCTAAAAATGTCCACCTCCAACATCCTCACGCAATATAGCCGACTAGCCGGGACGCCTTCTTTATGTGTACAGATGTGACGTAATGACGCAAAGACATGCTCGAATTTCCCGCGGAAATCCACCAGTACCACTGGAATTAAAATCATTATTACAAGCTAACCATTTTGAATCGGGCAAAAGCAAGCAGATATTTTTGAACACTGGCTGGTTATGTTTTTTTTAATTATTATTATTTTGGATAATTTTTAACCCAAAAAAGTTACGGACAGCAGCTTTAAAATATCTTAATTTGTGTTCCGAAGATGAACGAAAGTCTAATGGGTTTGAAATAGGGTTGTTGTCATGGTGAGGAAATTTTCACACCAATATATAAACTTGCGACAACACCGGTATTACCAATAACACCGGGGGTGGGGGATCACTTTTAAATTTGCTGTGTGTATAGCAGTAGCAGCTACTGACCATAAGTTTAGGTATAGGGCACATTCTGGATCTTAGCACTAGTTTATGATAAAAAAAAAAAAGTAAGCTTTATACTGTATTGTAATCGCTGAACACACCAGACACACTTTTGGCAGAATTCTAATGTCCTTGCGTTATTCAGTCTGAGGGTGGTGCTCTAATGTTGTTTGACAGGTCACACGATATATGCATAGAATGCTATCTTACAATTGCCTTAAAGGGGACATCGCATGCCCCTTTTACAAGATGTAAAATAAGTCTCTGATGTCCCCAGAGTGTGTATGTGAAGTTTTAGTTCAAAATGGACAATACCCCACAGATCATTTTTATAAAATGTAAAAATTTCCACTTTTGGAGGGTGAGCAAAAACGTCTCTTTAAATGCAAATGAGCTGGTGCTCCCGGCCCCCTTTCAAGAAGAGGGCGGAGCTTCAAGAAAATCGCGACAACACGTAAGGAATCCATGTGTACCAGATGTGGGCCAGATCTGGGCCGAACTATGTTGCTGTCTGGGTCATCAGTGTCCGACTCCGTTTCATACAGTACATATAGGGCTGGACACCACTATTTTCGTTGACAGTCATATTGCTTCTCCTGATTTTTTACAGGGGCGCAACTACCCAGTGTCAGAGGGGTATGCAGCAACAATTTTTGCGCCCCCGCCCGCTCGCAATATTACCCCGCCCCCCTTCTCCATGAGGGCGCCTAACTCTAGCCTGTTAGTCCTCTAAAATTTTATATAACATTGAAGAAATGTAGAAATGATTTAGAAACGCACAACAGCAGCGACATATAGAAAATACAATACATATATATTTTTTAATTACTTTTTTTTTTTTTTACCATCGCTTTGGCGCCCCCCATGGTGCTGCGCCCCTATTGCGCCGCATATAGCGCATACCCACTTTTTGCGCCACTGATTTTTTATTGCCGTAATTAACCGAGGCACAAGGTGTAAAGGCTCCACCCTCTTCTAGAAACGGGGCAAGGAGCAGCAGCTCATTTGCATTTAAAGAGACACACACAAAAACTGTGTTTTTTCTCCCACCCCAAAATTGCCATTTTCAACATGGTATAATAAATGATCTGTGGGGGATTTTGAGCTGAAACCTCACAGACACAATCTGGGGACACCTGAGACTTATTTCACATCTTGTAAAAAGGGGCATAATATGTCCACTTTAACTTCTGTGCATGAGGGCTGGGAAATAATCCCTCCCCTCAAGCAGTCTCTCAATCACATGAGATCGCAGCAATTAGCAAACAACAATCCATTTCTGATGGACAAAATAAGCATCCTCACTCTAATATACTTCACAATAGGAAAGAAAAGACAATCCCAATTTCTGTTTCATGGCGACTTTAAAGTGCAAATTAATTAGTCAGAAAGCATATTACTATTACATTGGCTGCTTGTTTCCTCTTCTTTTCATTTAACTTGAAAAATAAATGACTTTTTCCCAAGGCGCTCGCAATGGCAATAAAAGAAGCCAAGCAACAGCACCCTGACATGTTGGTAACCAAGGCTGTAGTTGTCAGGGAAACCGAATCTTCCACTCAAGATCCACATGAGGAATTGAAGGTATTTGTCACCGCTAGCCCTCGCATGCACAATTAATCCATCCATTTCAAAAATGCATATTATGTTTTCACTTCAGCGTTTATCTGTCATATTGAGCCTGCTGGTGTATAGCAGTTTGACAAGGGTGTAATGACATGTCAAAACCAGTTCAGTCAGCGCCGCATGTTAACTCTAGGTGGACGGCGCTGACAAACACACTCTTTCATTGTACTGCGAACCGTGCAGTTATCAAAAATCAATTGCAAACCTTGTTTTCCATTCTACAACAGCAGTCACTTATTGCCATCTTCTAAATGTACTTTAATAAATGGTTGTATTACATGATCTGTTATTTGTTTTGTTTCTTTCTCCATTAGTCCTGATCTCCTCAGTTCTCAGGACTTCAACGAAAAGCAACTGTTCCTCAATGACTGCCAGTGGGTCGCCAACATCTACAGACCTCTTATGCTAAGCTTCTTGCTTCCACTTACATAAACGACACTAACATTTACACATGCACACAAACACATGCTGCCTCCCAGACGTCAGAACCGATTCCTTCTCATGTAATTTCTATTTGGTGTCTACATTCGCTGTGATGATATGGACATGCTCGTTCAAGAGGCGCTCGGACCATTTGGGAAGGACAGACCCAGCATCACATCGATCAGACGATTTAGCTGCCATTGTAGTCCCTTGCTTTTTCTTCACGAATGTGAAAACTAACCAAGCATACTATCGACAGCCCGATGCTAACATCAAGCATGAGGCACGGGGCTTTTTGATGAACATTGCTGAAGATTTAGCTTAGTGGAGTGACAGTAGTGTCTATTGAGTAGTTTTTCTAGGCCTCATATAACACTTTTTGCAAACACTGAACTGTAGGGAAAAGCCTAGATAGAGTACATACAGTATGTCGTGCTTCTCTGATCAACAAACATTATGTTGCTTTTCTGAACCTCATCTGCATGTGGCAAAGCAGGGTTTCAAATATTTTCATATACATCCAGCTAACTAAAAACTCTGGTTCAGTGTCCTTACAAACCAGAGAGGAAAACGAGACAGACTGTATTAATGTATGATTGCCAAACCTTTTGACGGTTCTCTGAAAAGTATTTATTTCCATATTAGATATAATATGAAGATAGTGTACTTGCACATCCCCCCCTCCCCCTGGAAATTTCTTGTTAATTACTGCTGTATTTGTTTTTACAGATGTCAAGAATGCTTTTATTTAAGGGAGCCCTTAAATATAGGTATCACGAACAGAGAAAAATGAAACATGCCAATTTTCAGTACAAAAAAAGGTACCAACAGTAATCAAACTTTAGATTTTAGATTGAAAATATCCCCAAGTATGAGAGTTTTGAAATGCACGCTACAAACAGAAACACGTTTGCTTGTTGAATGCTCTATTTCATCTCCTACACATATTGTTAAACTGTGAAAAATGATTTGAAGTCCAAAGAAGCCAAACCTAATTTGAGCTCAGTACATGCAGACACAATTACATAATTATTTAATGTGTTATGTGCATGTGCATTTAGACTTTAAGCATTGCAGAAAACAATTTAGTATTATTTTCCAAAAAGACAATATTTAACAAACTCCCTATTGCTCTATACGTTTATGAAACTTCTGTGATGTTATTTTTTAAACTGTTTCTTCCCACACAATGCTGTGCCAACGAACTAATGATTTTTAAACACTGTCGTAATGATTCCGATTTGTTAGATATGAGACCTTTTTATGTGTAAATGTCATGAGCCTGTGGTTTTCAGTGAAGCGTGACCCTTGAGCCATGATTCCCTTTACAAACGTTTCCTCTGTGAAAGCATAGAAATCCTGGACAGGACGTGTTCTAGTGTTGAATGGATGAATGAGCTTTGAATTGTGTGTATTGCCAAATGAAAAACATAGCATACTTTATATTAGGATGAAAGAAGGCCAGGATAGAGTCTTAATAACCTTTGCTAACATGGTCAAGGCTTGTTGTTGTGTAACTAATGCATTTGTTCAGGACTGTGCACTATGTGAAAATTACAACACTTCACACAACCTGCAGATATCAGAAGGGAAATTTGTATACTGCACTCTTCCAACTTGTACAGTTACAGATTTTTGAGGACACAGGTGCCTGAATAAAAAGAAAAGAAGTGCCATGCAAAGGTTGATAGTTGGATTGTAAGTCAACCACAGCGTTCTTTCGCCAGCCCGTCTGTTAAGCCTATGTCAGAATGGCAGCGTCCTTGTTTATGCTGTAATGTTGCATTGAGGATTTGAACTTTGAGGAAAACGAGTTAAGCTTAGAAAACTACTTTAAGCATTGATTCCCCCTGAGATTCCACCGGCAGGCACTTCTGTTTACACCGCTATCCTCTTCTTTCTACTGCTTGGTTTTGTGTGTTTGCTGTACAGTGTTCGAAATAAACAAGAACCATCCATGTGGTCAAGTTTGCTATTTTGTGTATCTGAATAAATAAATTAAAAGCAGAATAAAATAAAAAGCAGATACACTGAGGATTCTGTATTATCCTCCAACGGTTTAGGTACAAATATTTACCATTTTGTTCAAGAAATGTTGCATTACCTCTATTGCACTGCCATCTTGTGGTCGTCTACTGAAGAACATTCTCCAAACCGGGATATGACTCCATGTGCAGTAGTCGCCTTACTACAGTAATTAGCCTATACATACATACATACATACATACATACATACATACACAGCAACAATGCTCATTTTACCCAGAAGTGGCCGTATAATTGTTCCCATATGGTTGTTTTCTCCAAATCCTCACTTTATAGTTTTATCGTGTATCAGCATCGTTATGGTTAAAGTGATGCTTTGCTGATATTATGATATTGACCCGGTAAAACTTGGAAAAGGTAGTTGTTAATGAACAGTTTAACGAAATTGTCACCGAACAGCTAAATTGGTGATTGATGCAGATTCACATCATATATAGGGGTTGAACAGACTAGTCGACTTTAATGCGTCGACTAGTCGCTGATCATTCATGGCCTATTGAGAGCGCAACAGGATAATACATCTTTGAAGTCCACTTTTACGCTCCGTTTCAGTTAAAATGACAAATACATGCATACTCGGAGAGCGCTCCACAAGACATGTTTGATTATACCATCTGAATGCTCAAAATTGATCGTTTGAAAGCATGTTTTCAACAGCCCTCTGTCAATATAAAATATAACAATGATGACAATAACAATATATAACAATGAATCTTAAGAACATTACTTGTGTTCCTTAATTTATTAAAAGCAGACAGTCCATTCAAATACTTTTTTCAAGCCACTACAGAGCCAGTTCATGCTAAACAGCTTGAAAATGGAAAGTAAGCATAGGTATTTCAATGATCACAGCTTACCTTTAGAAAGCACCCAGACGGAAAATGAAAAGCTGGTCTTTTACAATCAAAATGTTATCCCCTATACATCATCATCAAATAATGGAATTGTAAAAGAACAAACTAAACAAAGAAGAAATCAAGACAACTTTTTAAGGCTGCTCTGGTCCTGAGGATATTTTACACACTGTTTCTCATTAAAGAGGCGCACACACACACACACACACACTAGCAAAACAAAGATCTCAGTGCATGACTGAACAACCAGCTCGAGACAGCCAGTGAGCTCTTTTACTGTATAGGTAAGGCCAGCAGCATTAGCTTCGTCTTCAACAGACAGGGGGGCATGTCAACACTGGGGGACTGTAAACTCTGTCTGATTTGAGGACAGCTGATTTAATGGGTTGATGTTCTTATAATGAAAGTGTCAGTGAGGTATGGCTGAAGGGATTCTCTTCAGAGTTCATTAGTCCCAAGGTTCCTATGAAAAAGGCATTTGTGTGGTTCTCCACTGCCAACCGTCTAATGGATGAATATGGATTCATCTCGACCGAACAGATGTCCTTGTAAGCGAATCCTTAAGAGTGAACTGCATGTCATTTTATGCCCTTAAATACCCAGTTCCAGATTGGAAAACCACGTGGTCTGTCGATACATTTATCCAAAAACAATGAGATAGCTCTTACTGCGCAGTCTTCGACAGCTTTGGTGTCAAACTTCCTCTTTTGAAAAAGCGAGAGGAAAACTTTCCATCCGAAGAGAGTCTCGTTTGTAAAACATACTGGAAAAAGATCCACTCTGTACTGTTCTCCCCGCTGTAGAGTTCAGTTCATCTGTCATAAGAAAGTCCTGACCGTACAGTAGAGTAATAGTGTTACGAGCAGGGGGAGTGCTTTCCGCTCCGGGGCAAATCCAATCGCATGTGCAACTGCAAAAAACAAAAGAATAAACCATTTTACAGTGGTATTTTTCACTTGTTTTATTGTATATAATTTATATAAAAAGCACATGATTGACGTGATAGGCTGAAAATGATAAATCACAAGGTCAGCATACTGAAAAATATTATAAACGCCACAAGAGCCATAAGTTCAGACCTGCTATCCTGGGGATGGTAATCTGTTTGCTGCTGCTTCCCTCGCCACCTTCACTGACTGGTTTAATCTGGATGATGTAATCCTCATCCACAGGCAGAGAGAGCTCGAGAGATGTGCTGTTAGTCTCCACCACGCTGGGCCGACTATGTGTGCTTTGCTTGTACATGACCTTCAAAACAAACACAGATGCTTTAAAACTCTGTTTATATGCAAGGAATTAGCAGTCCGTTGAATTCAGGGTGTGTGTTACTATATATCCCAGTCAGCTACATAGTGTCTGGTACGTGACATGGGCCGACACTATGTTGCTGTCTGGGTTGGAGCTGTAATCTGTCAACCAATCAGAATCAAGCATCCAACAATGTTGTGATGTAAACATCAGATATCGATCAGAGGCAGTTCATACCTTATAGCCCATAACTTCAGACTCATTCTCCAGAGCCTTCACATGATCCCACTTGAGGATGAGTTTGGAGTCTGTAGTATTCCACATGACTTTCACTGGAGACTGGCTCGGCGCTGGAGAAAATGCATTCAAAGAACGTCACATTTCAGAGCGGTTTAAAACTTCTGTGTTAAATGCTTGTGTATGAAATCAGTTTTTTGAAAGCTGCTTATAACATTAAAGGGATAGTTCAAAATTAAAATTCAGTTATCGTTTACGATCGTACACGCATTCAAAATATATATATTTTTTATGTAATCCATATGAATTTACTGCTTTTATTGACATGCAAGCATTGATTAGCACACATCATCAAATATGGCAAATGGAAACTTGAGCCTACTTGCTTGACATCCAAGGTTATTGTGCATCAAGAAAGTGTGTTTGAGTATCTGTTTACCATATTTGAAGAGCTCCGTGTATGTGCATTGATCAATGATTAAATGTGAATAAAAGCCAGGACTTGGATTAAACCGCTCTATACATATGGATTCATTTTACAACGTTTTAAAGAACATTTTGAATGGACTTTCAATGGATGGACAGAAATCTCTCGGGATTCATTAAAACATCTTTATTTGTGTTGCGAAGATAAAAGAAAGTCTTATGGGTTTGAAACGATGTGAGGGTGGGTAAATGATGACAGAATTTACATTTTTAAGTAAACTATCCCTTTAACTTTCCTTACTAATGATAACATCGAAACAATCCCTGAAATATGCACTGTAAAAAAAATGTACAGAAGAAAACTGGCAGCTGTGGTTGTAAAAATAAAGTAAAAATACATTAAAAATGTAAATATATTGACAAAAAAACCCTGTAAAATTTCCAATTTAAACCTGTAATTTACACAAAACACATAAACCGGTAAATCCAACAGCACTTTCTGCTGAATTAGCAAGGCCACACTGCTACTAAAATCTCTTTTGTACTTTTAACATATACTGACATCCACCATAATAACACTGGTGGTAAAGAGAAAACCACATGATGAATCAAAGATCATCACAAGTAGATTTTCCACGAGCTGAGGTAAATACTAGTAAAGGGTGCACACAGTGTAGTCACACAAATACAAAATACCATCATGGTAACACACAACACTAAACCTTCATTTAACAACATAAGATGGAACAGAAAACAATGTTAACACATTAACAGGTTTTTGGAACATTTAAAAAAAAAATGTTTTAAAGTGAGGTTATGTTTATAGAGAATAACCAGCCCGTTCTCATCCTTTGGCGTCATACATGTGATGCTTTGTACATTTCGTTGAAATCTTACGCACATGGCATCCTTTAGCATCAATATGAGACGCAGAACCCAAGGCGTCATACAGGTGACGCTCGTCTAAATCCAACGCACATGACATCGTTAAGCGTGAATATGAGACGCAGATCCCAAGGCGTCATAACCGTAACCCGACCCCAGACCTAAACCTACCCATAACAGTGCGTGTTATATTGACGCTAAAGGATGCCATGTGCGTAAGATTTCGACGAAATGTCATATGGCGTCACCTATATGACGCCATAGGATGAGAATGCGTTGGAATAACCCAATGGCCAAGGCTCACGTCACACTTACGGGGTCTCTTAGTGGTGACATTCACCACGGCACTATCAGGTCCCACACCAGCACTGTTATAGGCTTTGAGTTTGATGTGGTATGTACTGCTGGGGTCCAGTCCACGAATGACCGCAGACGTCCTGTTTCCCACAGTCCTCATCACACTAGCCGTGTCCGCTCTGTCCTTTGTGCTCCAGTACCTCAGCTGAAATTCACCGTCAACTAGATGTCATGATCAGCATCACAAAGTATCGTTCGTTCAGCTGTGGTGTCTGTCTAGCCTATTAATATTATATTTATAATCATGTAAAAATCTCACTTCCCTAAACCAAAGATCTTACCTAAATTTCCGAAAATATTACTTAATCTTAATAGAATTGTTTATAGGTAGTTACTGTATTAAGAACAATAACAATACTGTGAGAATTGTTATATGTACTATTAATTGGCCTTCTATAGTGTTGCTGTCCTCACCTCATAGCCCATTATGCGTGTCCTACTGGTGCTCCAGGGTAAAGGCTTCCAGCTGACCTCCACTTCTGAGGCTGACAGGCTCTTGGCACGGATGCGACTGGGGGCGCGACTCGGCTCTATGGGCAGAATAATCATTACTGTAATGTCTTTAGGCTCATAATTAGAGCAATGATGCACTAGCAAATGTTCAGTACGTTCAATTTTCCTAAACACTAAACAACACTGCAGCTACAGTATATAATGTTGAGCATAATGAGTTTGAGCATTTCATACACCCGTTTATACTTAAAGGTATTTTCTGGTCCACTAGCACTGTCTTTCATTGTACAAACATTATTGAGCGAGCCTGGATCACTTACAAAAAGAGTGTTTGGGAGCATCCCACAGAGTGTTTATACTTTTTGAGGGACTTACGGATGGCTTATTTATACACTACCGGGCCAAATGTTTGAAATAATTAGGATTTTTAAAATGCTTTTGAAAGAAGTCTCTTATGCTCAGCAAGGCTGCATTTATATGAAAAATACAGTAAAAACAGTAATATTGTAAAAGTATTGTTAAAATGTAAAGAAAATGTTTTGTATTTGAATATATTTTAAAATGTAATTTATTACTGTCACTTTTGTTCAATTTAATGCATCCTTGCTGAATCAAAGTATTCTTTTTTTTATTTTTTTTATTGTACTTACCCAACATTTTTGAATGGTAGTTTATCATGGGTTTCTACAATAATATGAAGTAGCAAAAACTATATTTCAACATTGAGAATTATAATAAATGTATCTTGAGCATCAAATCAGCAAATTAGAATGATTTCTGAAGGATCATGTGACACTGAAGACTGGAGTCATGATGCCGAAAATTTAGCTTTGATCACAGGAATAAATTACATTTTAAAATGTATTCCAATATAAAACTACAATATTACTGTTTTGACCGTTGCATTTTGCAGCATTTTTTATTTTGCAGCTTTGTTGAGCACAAGAGAATTTAACACTTTGTTACACGTTACATGCAATTATTAAGGTACTAATTACTACAGATTGCGCATAATTACATGGAACTAACCCTAAACCAAACCTAATCCTAACCTTATCCTATAGTAAGTACATGTAGTTAATTATTATTACTCAGTACTTAAATATATAATTACACTGTAACACAAGGTGTTATTGTTTCAATGTAATTATACATTTAAGTACTGAGTAATATTAATTAACAACATGTACTTACTATAGGATAAGGTTAGGATTAGGTTTGGTTTAGGGTTAGTTCCATGTAATTACGCCTAATTTACTGTTGGCAAGTACATGTAACATATGTAACAAGGGCACTGTAAAATAAAGTGTTACCAAATAAAGTGTAACCGAAACTTCGTTTAAATATTCCAAACCTTTGACCGCTGGTGTAGTTGTCTCTGCATATTAAACTTGATACAAAAAAAGTATTGTATCATTGAGAAAACTACACATTGCATCTTCAACTTAATGAGTTTATACCATAAATGGAGGTTGGTAAGTTGGTTTTACCCTCTTCTGCTGAGTAGATAGTGGTCACGGGTCCAAAAGGACCTTCTCCTTTGTTGTTGTAAACTCCCACTTTCACATGAAATGGAGAGAATGGAGGGATGCTCTCGTTTTTGAAGATGTATCGAGATGCATCAGGAGACGTCACGGCTGCCTGCATCCAGCTTTGACCACCGAGAGGGCGGAAAGCAACCACGTAGCCGAAGCCTGGACCGCACTGCAGCTCTTCTGGGACTGGCTGGAGAGACACAACGACCCACAGACACAAACACAAAGAAAGAGCAAGTGAAAGAGAGATGTATCATTATATCACACCTTTCACGGTCCTTGAACATATTTTTTTCGCTTTTCACATTTTGAAACATAATTGCTAAAATCCATAAACATTTTGTCTGCCTCACTGAAGAGTGTCTGTCTTTAAAAAAAAAAGTTAAATTACAGACCAACCAAGCTGACAGCATGATGGGTGTTTTAGATACAGGCCAGTGGACGGTCCACCATTCACAGCTACTTTTGTGCACTTAAATGTGTGAGCAAGAGCTTGTTTTGTTACCTCCCAAGTGATGACAAGCTCAGAGCGACTGCCACCTCCTCCGCTGACTCTGGCTGGGGTCGTCCTTGGCACTGTAAGAAAAAAATAAATACTTTTTACGCCAGTTTTACAAGATGAGAAACACCAGAAGTGCAGACAGGGCATTTTCCCCCACTCCATCTGTTTAGCATGATGCCACAGAGACACTTTCCTGGCTGCTACTTGGTCCCTTTCTTCTACTTGGTTTTGAATAAAAAGGTTTAATATATAGTATGGTTGGAAGAGTATGTCAGTCTTATCAGATGTTGTAGAAGTGCCTTGTACTATTATAGCAAACCTGTAAACTTTACCAAACCTTATGAAGGCTTTTTAGTCAGAAAACGCTAAGCTTTTTTTTCAGTTGATACAGTATATCTGCGGAAGTGTTACTAGTATCTCATTTAACAGATGGTTTCTTTCTGTGTTTTTTCTATATAAAATGTCGATACAATGCAAAGTATTTGCTCTGTCTCTTGTTTAGTCACGGACGTCTGACCTCGACGGACTGAACAGAAGAAATGAACCAGAGAGGATGTTCAGATCAAGGAAGGCGGAGCCTCAGAGCCACACCTATCTATGACATAATCGCCACGAACCAATAGAAGTTCAAAGGCGTTAACCAACTTTTCCGGAAGTGTGCTTTGGCAAGCTATTTCGAAATACAGAAACAAACTCCAAACAAACTTTGTTTTGCCCGCATTTGTTCGAAATGATGTCACACTAGCTCATTCTTTGATTTCGATAAATCGTGGCCTTGAGATCTAATGTGTGATAAAAGCCTGGAAGTAAACAAGTAACTACATATATTACGTACATGTGTCCTTGGTCCTGATTTTTTGTGAGGGTTTGCTGGGTTCCCCGGTGCCTATGGCATTGATGGCCAGCACTCTGAACTCATATTCAACCCATGGACTCAATTCAACCACACGAGCTGTCAGCTGTTGCCCTCCCAGAGACTCTGGCACTGAGAAAAGACGAGGTGATATTAAGATATTTCAAGAAAGCTGAAACAAAATAATCACTTGGATACTGAGTGAGCGAGTGCGTAATTACAAAAATACTTAAATACATGACATGCTCTATACTCGTTTCAATAGAATTCAAGTTTAGTTTACTATAAATGTCAGTACATTCGGCAGTACACTTTAATCATATTTTAAAGGCAATATAAAAGAGGTTGTACAGAAAGCACAGAAGAAATGAGCAGAAAATGTGTTCACATTGTGGTCAGAATGTCTGAAAACACACTGAACATATGCTAATAGATATTTAGTTTAATCATGAACACTGAGTAAAAAGAATAAATTCAAAAAAAAAAAGAAGTGTTTATGACATATCACCATGAATAAAGAAATGATAAAAGACTGAAAAGAATTTATAGGGCTTATGCCAAACTAATCAAACATGAGTGGTGACTATAAGACACTCGCACATCATTGTGATAAACTGCATATTAATCAAAATGAACAATTCCTGCACACCTGTTTTGGTCGCCTGCCATCCGAGAGAGAAGGGGCTTCGGATCTGAATGTTGTAAGCAAAGACAGGACTGCGGTTATCAGGGCCTGGACTCCAGGACACAAAGGATGTTGTCTCAGTCACTTCATCAACTTTGATGTCCAGCGGTGGGTCAGGGGGACCTGTGAAGGAAATTTAATTTAATTTTTGAAACTTCAAAAAGATATATTTTTTTTTTGGTCCTATATGAAGTGTCTTTAAGTATTTTGTAATAACATTTAAATGAATCATTTGATACAATTCACTTATTGTGTACACCATTTTTTACACTGTACTTATGTAAAAATGCCTGAATGTAATTACAGCTGTAATTAATTTCTGTAAATACATATATAATTACACTGTTGACCCTCCCTTTACCCCTTAACCCACCATCAAGCCAAGTGTTGGGTGTAACGCATTACAAGTAAACGTGAGTTACTTGTAATCGGATTACTTTTTCAAGTAACTAGTAAAGTAATGGATTACTTTTAAATGTACTACAAAATATCTTAGTTACTTTTTCAAATAAGTAACACAAGTTTGTTTAAACACTGACAGCTCTCCTGTCCCCATGTTGAGTGGAAACGTAAGTACAGTGGTGTTGTGTGCGCTGTGAACATGATTATTATAGTTCTAGACTAAATGAGAGCATTTACATTTATCTCATTTGCACAAAAACATCCAGTATTCCTCAAAATGAAAACTCAGAATATTACACAAACTAACATAATTAAGTATGTTAAATAATACAAATATACTTTTAGTTAACACAATTAGTTCATTTTTAGGGAGAAATGCAATATTGTAATGCATTACTTTTAAAAGTAACTTTCCCCAACACTGCTTAAACTTAACAATACTTCCAAACCTGTCCCTAAACTAAATCTCAATAGGAGCAAACAAATTTTGGGTTACACTTTATTTTAATGTTACAGTGTAACTATAAATGTAAGTACATAGTAATATTAATCAAGTACATGTACTTACTATAGGTTTGGGGTAGGATTAGTGTTTGGTGTAGAGTTAGTTGCAAGTTAATTATGCTTAATTTAAAGTTATTACTATAGAAAATAAATGTAACATAGGCTATGTAACAAATAAACATTAAAGTAAAGTGTTACCAACCTGAACACCATAAGTACACTGTACCTAGCAATCATTTTTTGAATGTAAGTACATAGCCTAGTAGTTAAAGTAGACCAATTGTTTTATTTTTAGTCGGTGCGTTTTTAACATAGTGGGTTTTATACTTTTAAGTTTAATCCTAGTAGGCTTTTGTGTATGAAATATTGTTTGGAAAAACATTACCTCGTACCACAACATCTGTTGCTATAGACGCACTGTCCACTTTAGTCTGTACAGCACATGTGTACCTTCCTGCATGCCTTAGCTGAATGTTACGGATCATAATGTCACCGGCAGATGTCTATGAGCAAACACACAATAATATATACAGTTTAATGAAAGACAATATTTGTGGTCTTCTGTAAGATTCAGATTTTTCAGTGTCTTTACTAATTCGACAAACATGAATATCAGAAAGTAAAATTACATCATGCTAAAAGAATGACACGTACCCCACCAACTTTTTCGAAATATCCCCCATGGCTTCCGAAACTGATCAACTGCTCGTTGAAAAACCAGGTGAATCTCACGTCCAGGGAGGGGTCACGGGACACCTGGCACGGAATAACAACACTCTCTCCGACTGTAACGTCCAGCTGGGTGGCTTTAGAAGTGATGATGGTTGGCTCTGGAATAACAACGACAGCTGATACATTTATAACTGTACATTACTAGTCATCAGTGGCTTGGTGCACAAAACAGCAGTTGTTGTATTACAGTATATTATGACCAGGCTCTTAAAAAAGTGCTAGTAGCTCAAGATGTTACACACGTTAACCATTAGTCGAGCCGTTTTTTTTTAGCTGAGGAAGGCGGTGCATTGATCATCACACTTCTGCCACCACTAGATGTCACTATGCTGTTAGATTTCCATCTTCTGAAATGAATGACTCCTCATATAATCAATGATTCTTAATTTCCCCCTAAAAAAACTCCAATAAACCTTACCTTTCAAAATATAGCTTTATTTTAAAGAGTGTATCTGTAGACTTATCTATCTATCTATCTATCTATCTATCTATCTATCTATCTATCTATCTATCTATCTATCTATCTATCTATCTATCTATCTATCTATCTATCTGTCTGTCTATCTATCTATCTATCTATCTATCTATCTATCTATCTATCTATCTATCTATCTATCTATCTATCTATCTATCTATCTATCTATCTATCTATCTATCTATCTATCTACCTGTCTGTCTGTCTGTCTGTTTATCTATCTGTCTGTCTGTCTGTCTGTTTATCTATCTATCTATCTATCTATCTATCTATCTATCTATCTATCTATCTATCTATCTATCTATCTATCTATCTATCTATCTATCTATCTATCTATCTGTCTGTCTGTCTGTCTACCTACCTACCTATCTATCTATCTGTCTGTCTGTCTGTCTGTCTGTCTGTTTATCTATCTGTCTGTCTGTCTGTCTGTCTGTTTATCTATCTATCTATCTATCTATCTATCTATCTATCTATCTATCTATCTATCTATCTATCTATCTATCTGTCTGTCTGTCTGTCTGTCTGTCTGTCTGTCTGTCTGTCTGTCTGTCTACCTACCTACCTACCTACCTACCTGTCTGTCTGTCTGTCTGTCTACCTACCTACCTACCTGTCTGTCTGTCTGTCTGTCTGTCTGTCTGTCTGTCTGTCTGTCTACCTACCTACCTGTCTGTCTGTCTGTCTGTCTGTCTGTCTGTCTGTCTGTCTACCTACCTACCTACCTACCTACCTACCTACCTACCTACCTACCTACCTACCTATCTATCTATCTATCTATCTATCTATCTATCTATCTATCTATCTATCTATCTATCTATCTATCTATCTATCTATCTATCTATCTATCTGTCTGTCTATCTGTCTGTCTGTCTACCTCTCTATCTATCTATCTATCTATCTATCTATCTATCTATCTATCTATCTATCTATCTATCTATCTATCTATCTATCTATCTATCTATCTATCTATCTATCTATCTATCTATCTATCTGTCTGTCTGCCTGTCTATCTATCTATCTATCTATCTATCTATCTATTTGCTATATCATCACACCTGTTTGGTATTCCTCTGATGTATTTGTTTTATTTAAGGGGTGTCAATGAAAGGGTCAAGATGACAAAAACAACAATATTGCATATTAATAAAACAGCTGCTTTAGCTTTAATTTACGGAATGAATCATTACTGATTGGTCATCTCTGGATTCCCCTGTGCTGAATTATTCATGCTTTATCACGCACTTTGCTGTGAACCTCTTGCAGATATGTCTTTTTAATAAGGCAAACACGTGAATTTTGCTGGGGCAATTTTACTTAAACTTTTAGCAAATTAACATGTCAAATGAACATGTATTCAGCATTCAGGCTTTCATGTGAAAATGAGAGCGAGAGAAGAAACCAGAGAGTTTCTATAGAAACCGATTTCGAAGACAAGAGGGACCACCAAACTGCTGTTCTAATAGAATGCTGGTATTATTACGTCGTCTTGTCAGATGGGTGAAGAATGAAGAAAATTGCAAAAAAGGCTGTTTTAGATGGATCTAAGCTCTAATGAAACACAGCACAGTTGTTCCCACACATATCATGCATCTCTAATGCTCGCCGAATAAATCAATTTCCCATTAACCACGAGCACAGTTCATCTAGAGAGTGTGGAGATAAGATAAGAAGCTTGCGCTTTACTCTCATAGTGGCAAAGACTGTATTATATCATTATTTTATGTCGTACAAAATATTATTTAATTCAACTTTTTATTATATTATACACTACCGTTAACAAGTTTGAAGTTGGTAAGATTTTTTAAAAATCTCTTACGCTCACAAAGAATACATTTATTTGATCAAAAATACAGTAAAAACAGTATTATTGTGAAATATTATTACAATCTAAAATAACTGTTTTCTAATTTAATATATTTTAAAATGTATTTTATCTCTGTGATGTCAAAGCTGAATTTTCAGCATCATTACTCCAGTCTTCAGTGTCACACGATCCTTCAGAAATCATTCTAATATGATGATTTGATGCTCAATAAACATTTATTATTATCATCATCAATGTTGAAAACAGTCGAGCTGGTTAATATTTTCTGGAAACCGTGATCATTTTTTTCAGGATTGTTTGATAAATATAATGTTCAAAAGAAAGAAATCTTTTAAAAGTCTTTGTTGTCACCTTTAATCAATTTAATGCATCCTTTCAACTTAAAATGTCCCAGCATACCTTTCACCACTAGTGTGCCTGCACTGCTTGCCACTCCAAACTGGTTTCTCGCCACACAAGTGTAAAGACCTGCGTCTAGTTTGGTGATGTTGGATATCCGGAGACTGCCATTATCCAGCACGGAGACTCTAGACAACAAAGTGACATGATGAAAGCCTTGCAACACATTCATACACACTATATAAAAAACGGTTATTATATTACACTGAACTGACTGAAGATCAATGAACCTTAGTCTGGACACAGAGATCAATAGGCGATAGGACGTAAATAATAAGACATCATTAAACAATTATACAGGACATATTTTAAATTCACATGTTAGGTCATTTTATTTGTATTATAAATTTGCATTATATTATAAAATAATCTGTATGTACTGTATATTTTATTACTGTATCTCCCATTATTGGGTATTTGTGTGTTTACAATCACGTGAAATGAAACATTGAAAAACACATTTGCTCTGCTAAAATAGCTCTGATATATTCACTTTCAAGCTCTTTCCTCAAAGGATTCTTCAGTAGTTTATTCAGCACTGCCAAGGCTTTTCACATCACATAACAACATTGTTCCGGTGAATCTGTCACTATTGAATCACCTTCATGTCATTCCAAACCTGTATTATTATACCTCCTTAATTCTGTGAAACACAAAAGGTGAACTGCTTTTTTTGACTGGAACGGCCAAGCTCGAAAAAGCAAATAATCATAACATTGAAAAACAGACTGATTTTGCCTCCCAAAATACAAATTTAACCTTAATAAAATCTACATGTTCTGCTAAGTGCAGAAGAAAAAGTGAAAATGAGCTTTTATTCATAGTAGTGCAGGGGCCAAAGCAATGAAAAATAGCGAAGAGACTTAGGACGGGATGTGCTTCATTTACACCGTGACCTTTCACTATGCAGTGGTCTCCTTCACAGCAGAAGACGACAAATCTGCTTCCACCACCGAGGCAAACAGACCTTTTTTTATGAGTATGCCAATGTTTGCCATGCCAAGAGTTCAGTAAGTAGAATTTTTAGAAATGGAATCATGTTGGCATGAGAGCTTTCAGTAGGAATGTCATTTCATGTATTATCTTCGAAGGTTTTACTCCAGCTGGGGCCAAAATTACTCTTCCATCAAGCAGACGATAGCGTGGAACTTTTATTGCTAAAAGAAGCCGTTATAAACCGCATTTACACCGCAGGTCTTGATGCCCAATTCCGATTTGGTGACTATAGCCGCGTTACAAACCCAATTTACCTGCAACACTTTGTTTTTTAAACTCCATTTTGGATTCGAATAGCAAACAACTCTTACCACACGCAGACTTTTAAAAAGGGTGGTTGAAACGATATGCTGCGTGGAGTCAACCAATCAGCATGTTCAACAACTAAGTCCCACCCCTGAAAGTTCCTGAACTTTGAAAAAGTACTACCTCACAAGCTTTTTGGAACCTTTTGGACAATTGTGAGATTGTGGTTAGGTCTCAGCAGCAGGAGGGATGTAAAGGTCAGTAAGCTGGGCTGAGTTGAGTGGGGGACGGAAGGGGGGTGTGACTCTGGGACGCAAGAGTCACTGTCTTCATGTTTTTATCATCTACGCTCGTGTTATGGAAATCATTTTGAACAGCAGCTATGCTAATTATTTTCCCTTTTTGCCCTTTTTGAAAATGGCGTTCGTCAGCTCCAGTTTGTGTCCAGCCTCTCACGGAGACTTCAGATGTCACAAAGCCTGTGAAGTGACGACTCAACGCCGGCGATATGGACCCTCTATGGTGGACGGCACTGATCCTCAACAACTCGTCTCCATACCGGCGTGATTACTTCGACTTCCAAAAAGATGGAAATGGATAAATACTCTAAGGCTGTATTCACACCTGCCTTGTTTGGTTCGATTGAATCGAACTCTAGTTCGTTTCCCCCCTTGGTGTGGACCTTTAGGGCAGGTGTGAATACAGCAATCACACTTAAGTGCGGACCAAACAACCGAACCGAGACCCAGCTGAAGAGGTGGTGATGCTGCGTTCATTTACGTTAAGCCTGTTTTGCACTTCCTGATTTCCCTACTTGAGAATCCTTGTCCAATGAATGGACGACCTTAGCACACGTGTGGTTTTGTTTACAAATTTTGGTTCACTTGCAAAAAGAGCAGTGTGAAAGTGAACAGTACCAAAAAACAAACACATTTTTTTTAATTTGGTCCGGACCAAAGCAAGTGAACTATCGGACTTTCCTGGTGTGAATACACCCTAAATGTTCCGATCCAATCTGACTTGTAACGCTCCCCGAATCATACACTGTTCCTTCGTTGGCCAGAGGAGAACTGGCCCCCCGAGTTTTTTTCTCCATTCTGTCCCTGATGGAGTTTTGGTTCCTTGCCACTGTTGCCTTGGCTTTTGGCTTGCTTAGTTGGGGACATTTAATATTCAATAATATTATTGATCTGCCTTACTTAAGGTGGACGTTGACGCAATTTTCTTTTAGAAACAAACTTTGTTGTATTATTTTCATGTTATCACTGTGAAGCTGCTTTGATACAATCTGTATTGTAAAAAGCGCTATATAAATAAAGGTGACTTGACAATTTTTACTTGGAACTTCATTTAGACCCTGGTTCCTGCGGTCGAAACACACCGAGTACCACTCCAAAGTTCCTAGTTCCTGGAGAGGTCCTGCGGTGGAAATGCGGCTCATATTTGTTTTTGACGACCAGCATCTTTTTTTTCTTTTTTTTTAAAGTGACCCATATGCGATATCTGCATTTACACTATACACTTGGCGAATCAACCCAAGGTCGATGTACTGACCCGGAAAAGCTTAGGCCGAAAAGTAGTGCTTTGCCATAGAAAACCATTATAAAGAAAGCACTCTGTGCGTTGCGTTCATATTCTGGGCTCATCTGCTCGCCCGTATATAGTATGAATCGTCAATAAGGTGTTTACTGAATTTGATCTTTTAACATCACTGTTTTGGTACATTAAGGCACTTAGAATGATCCCGGAATGTTTTTTTATTGATTGAAATACTGCAACAGGTGCTTTTTATGGATCACAAGTGCCCAAAAACTTGCCTTTTGTTCAATATTTTTGTTTTTCTTCTTCTGAGAGGTGATCTAAAAATGCATGCTTTGAAAGTTGAAACAGATGGAAAATTGACAGGCCTGTCCTGCAGTTCTATGAAGGTTTTGCCCTCCAGGTCACGTGACTGAAAACTATGAATATGTTTTATCTATATTAGTTAATGCAATATCTAACATGAAATAACAACAAACAATTTTTTTAATTTATTATGAACAAACATTAATTAACAATATTTATAAATTAACATTAACTTAGATTTAAATAGGCAGTAAAATTTGTTGTTGTTGTCATTATGCCTAATCAATGTCAACAAATTGAAACCTCACTGTAACGCGTTACCAGCAATTTCACTGCAATGCATTTTTAATATCTGTCAGCCGAAGCGACAGGATCCTGATGAAAAGTGAAAAAAAGTATAATTATGCATGAATACATTTTTGCAACTTTTCCTTATTTATGCACAAACGTGAAAAGCTGGAAACTGGCTACAATCATATTTGCATAGTACAGTCAGCAGATTTCTAACAAGTACTACATATAAAAGCCAAATTGGCCATAAAGAAATGAAAGCAACATTTTCCCTTCCCGCATGATCATTATAGAAGAAGCCTGAAAAAGCTGTTCTTTCTCTCTCTTTCTCTCTCTCTCTCTCTCTCTCTCTCTCTCTCTCTCTCAAACACACTCCCAGTCGTGCAGCAGTGTTTAATGAGAGACCCTGTCCCTCAGAGCTGTAGATTGTGGGTGGATGTTAGTACAAGGCTGATGGACAGTGATGGCCACTAATGATTTTCTTACAGTGGCTCCAGACTCAAGAGTTCACAGGTACTCTCTCCATGGAGACAGCGTCATACTGCTTTATTCCTCAGTGGATTCATCTGAAGTGTATGCTAATGAGAATCCTGTGATGCACCGCCTTACATTCAAACTTAAGTCATTGATCTGGAGGCATAACAGTGTCTGAGAGGAGGTTCCAAGCTGTCGTTTACATGCACATTATATTAATAAGCCGACAATGCATGTGGTCATGTAAACGCGCAAAACCCGTTTTTGCCCGTGTTCTGTCGGCTTATTGAAGTGCGCATGTGTGATGTGGGACAGGAAAGCATCCTTCCAGCGGATTTACGTGCAGCCCGACAGAGTGTTCAAAAGTTTGGGTTTTTGAAAGAAGTCTCTTGCTCTCCAAGGCTGCATTTATTTGATCCACAATACAGTAAAAATTATAGTATTTTAAAATAACTGTTTTCTATGATAATGTAGAATTTTTTTTTTATTTGCTTGACAGATTTTGACAACTAGTTCAACATTTTTGTATGTGATAACTCCTGCAATGAAATGAGGACTATTCGTTTTATATGGAATGACTAATCAGCATTCACAAGTATAGTTAATTTTGACTAACACGACATAAGCAAATGATAATGTTATAAAAGAGCAGAGAGTTGTATGAAAGCAATTGATGCATGTCCAAAAGGATTTGCAATTTGTTGGAAGGAATGAGAAATTGTTACTATGATGTGCACAAATGACTAAATGTTGTGGAGGTTGAACTAACTGTTGTGCAAATGTAAATAGTGATGTGACAAATGCACCAAAGCGACTAAGAAAAACTGTAATAGAAAGTTCAAAAGAACAGTGTTTATTTGAAATTACTGTTTATTTACTGTCACTTTTGATACATTTCATGCATCTTCACTAACATTAATTTCTTTCAAAAACAAATATTGACCCCCAAACCATTGAATGGACGGCTGTCTTTATGTGTCATTGTGTTTTACATACATAAATGGCTGACAAAAGTTCAGAATATTTCAAATAAAATAACTGCGGTTTTTAGAATGATATTTTGGTAACACAATGCTTAAAAATAAAAATTCATGCTTTTATTGTTATTTCACTGTAAAAGTTCATAATTATTATTTGCTTACAGACTGCCACTGACTTGCTACATTGGATAATTACTACATTGGACAGACTCTTAAAAAAAAAAAAAAAAATCTGAAGAAATTTAATTAATTAAATTAATTAATTAAAAAAATAATTAAAAACGTTAATACATTTTGTGATTTAATCATTTATGCATCAGAGATTTAGACATTTCAACCAACCATCTAAAAATATATAAAAATGAGATTTAATGTTGGACAACAACATTGGGAAGACTGAATTTTCTACTAAATTCAAATAGTTTATAAAACAGCTTCAACAATCAGAGGTTGGTTGATTGTTCAAGCACTTTTGATGTTATTCTGTGCTGTGTAAAAGGTGTTTCTTTTCTTTTTAAGATGAAGTATATGCAAATGCAGCGGCTGTTGTGTTGAGACGTTTTGATGTGAATAACCTTTGATCAGTAACAACCCTCCGCCTGACCTGAATCATATTGCTCTCTCTGTATCACTTTAATAAACAGGTTCTTGGCAGACAAAGGGAAATGGGTTGGTAAAAATACCTGTGGCTCTCTCGCAAGGCTTCTTTGCCCTTCCTCCAGGAGATCATCCCGCGTGGAGACATGCGAGGCTTGCACTCAATCAAAACATCTCCACCCTGCCGAGCCAATGTCTGTGCCTTTAGCACACTGTTGGAGAAATCTGGTGCCACTGCTGATGTGAAGAGAAAAACAAGCATCTTACAAAACTGGCAGAGAGAAAGAAAGAATGACTCCTAAAAGTGTTTTAAAAAGCACGTACAATGTCTGCATTACAAAGGAAAATATCAAAAAGTATCATTCGTTTTGAAGAGAAACAGCTCAAGAACAGTGACCAAACAAAATATTTCATATTTTCTAGACATGTCACACCAAATGTGGCTCGGAATATATAGAAACAATATTTTTCTAATATTATTTATATTTTTGTCTCATTATTTAAAAAAAAAAAAAACACAAAAATTGTCAAAAAATGATTAGCAATAATTTGATTATTCTAATGAAGCTTTTTTTCTTCATTACAACAATCGGACAGTTGTATCGCTCTGAGATTTGTACCTGTTCACTTCCCCCAAAATAATACCAAATTTTAATTTAGGAATTGAAATACGCTCATCATAGAAGAGGTGTATCAAGTCACAGTAGTATGACGTGCATTTTTAATGTACATTACCATTCAAAAGGTTGGGGTCGGTTCGTTTTTTTTTTTTAAAGAAGTCTCGGTAACAATTTATTTTAAGGTGACGTAGTTACACGTTACATGTTCTTGCTATAGTAAAACACTATTATACTAAAATTGTGCACAATTACAAGCAATTAAGCCTAAACCAAACTCTTACCCTACAATAAGTACATGTAGTTAAATAAAACTTCTCAATACTTATTTATGTAATTACACTGTAACAACGTCACATTAAAATAAAGTGTAACTAAAATCTCTTTTGCTTCCCAAGGTATCAAAAATACAGTAAAACGGTAATAATGTGAAATATGATTTAAAATTACAATTTAAAAATAACAGTTTTCTATTTTTGAATATATTATAAAATGTAATTTATTCCTGTGAATTTTTTTTTGCGTCTCTTACCCTCACAAAGAATACATTTATTTGATCAAAAATACAGTAAAAACAGTATTATTGTGAAATATTATTACAATCTAAAATAACAGTTTTCTATTTTAATATATTTTAAAATGTAATATATCTCTGTGATGTCAAAGCTGAATTTTCAGCATCATTCCTCCAGTCTTCAGTGTCACACGATCCTTCAGAAATCATTCTAATATGATGATTTTCTGCTCAAGAAACATTTCTTATTATATCAATGTTTAAAACAGTTGTGCTGCTTACATGCTTTGCTTCTATTCTTTGATGAATAAAAATTTCAAACGAACAGCATTTATGAAATCGAGTTGATTATAACAGTTTTACAAAACTTTAAAATCTTAGTCTATACTGTCACTTTTGATCAATTTAATCCATTCTTGCTGACAAAAAGTAGTAATTGATTTCTTTTTCTTTTGAATGCCAGTGTATTTTTGAGTGAACTAATAAACAGGACAAAACAATTAGTGTTATGTCACTGACCCGTGTTCTTCCACACAACCTGTCAAATGTCTACATCTCTATCTGGTTCCCTCTTAGCTAAATCTCATCGTCATCTCACTTTCCAGCGGCGGGTGAGGAGGATGTTTTTAATGCGATATACTCACTAAAGAGCACACTCAAGAGCTCACACTATCCCCCACACACCACTAAGTCAAACCGAGTCAAGCCAGCCAGCACAAATCTAAAGGCTCTAAAGTGCGAAGACCGTCTACCTCACATCTCCCCCAGGCAGCAATTTCAGCATACTAGACTTTCCTGCCTGTTTGGCATCCATCTGCACTCAGCGCTGACAGCATCAAAGCACCCATTGTGCTGACAAATGACAGGACTAGGGAACAGAGCACTTCTTTCGTCTGCCGCATGATAAAATGGCCTTGAACGTCAACTCCTTTAATCTTCACCGCAGAGATGGGTTTGATCATTGATCCTGTCAAAAGTTATTCTGCTCCTCATAATAGCGGGTCAACTGTTTTTAAATGCAGTGCAAAAGGGCATGGTAAGACTAATGGGTGGTGGCGTTCACTGACAATATGGTTGGAATGAGCTTATGAGGGAACAAAACCCAAGTGCTGCTACACAGCGCTGCTGCTCTAAAACCAAAACGAACCTTATATTGTGCATACACAAATTTGGAAACATACTGTATAACGGCATATGTCCAACTGCATATTGGCTACATATTTCAGAGCATATGAACAGTTGAGGAGCTACATTGTTAGGAACCCATGCTCATTGGAAAAATTTGCCTGTGGCGACATTTCTGCAAAACTTTACATTGCGTCTTGCATGTTTTACAACACTTTCAAAGTGAAATGTCCAGTGATTGGCATTAAACGTGCGTTCAGTTTTATCTGAAACAGATGAACGTGAATCTGCCAACGTTTTATTAATTTGGTTGTTGTATGTATTGGAAGTCTTTGAGCTCTTTTATTGTGACTCGTACATAGGTAGAGGCATGTTTTTCCAATGAGCCTGTGTTGATCTTTAGTTACTATGAATTTAGTGATCACTTACCAATGGCTCTGAGTTCAGCGTTGGCAAACACCCGGCCATGACGGTTCTCAGCGATACACTGGTACATCCCAGTATCTGACAGGGTCAGACTGCTGATGGATAATGCCCCGTTTACCACCTGGACCCTGTCCTGGAAACATAACAACAATCCCACAATGCAACTTAAAACAAAAAGGTTAATGACATTTTTTTTTTTTTTTTTTTTACTGTATTGGTATAAACAATCAGAGAAGTAGCTTGAGTAACATATTGAAAAACTACTCTACATTGAAATGGATTCTGAGAAATCACTTGTGGCGAGCAGGATGAGGTCGAGGGCCGTGGCAGGACGGCGCGAGGCCGGTGGCGTGATTACTAATGAGCGACACCTGCGCGATGCACCGGTCTCATATCTCTCACGGAGGAGCGGAAGCATAAAAGGAGGAGCGACGACAGTGAAGAGCGAGAGAGGAACAGGCCTGATTTTATGTTGTGTTTTGTTTTATTATATGTGACAGCAGTCGTCCGTGAGGGGATGCTGTTTTTTACTTTCGATTTGTATTTGTTTTATTTTGTTATTAAAGTCTGTTGATTGTTCCCATAACATCTGAACCTCGTTACACTGGTGCCGAAACACGGGAAGAAGGAGGAACGTGCTGTCAAAGAGTCCTCGCCGCTGTGGGGAATCCACGGTGCCATCGAGCATGGTGGGCAGATTCCGTCACCATGGACGCTCGAGGCGGTGCACTGGAGTGAGTTGTCGGGGGGGACAGTCGAGCTTGCTGCCGGCCGCCTGGGTTCTGGAGGGGCTGCTGCCGTCCATGAGGGAGCAGACGAGTCGCCGCCGTTCGCCGTGGGCCGGAGCCTGCTGCCATCCGCCATGATGGGGAGGAGCAGGGAATGGGGGACTCCTGCCGTCTGCCCGAACCCGGAGGAGCCGTCGCCGTTAACCAGGCGGTGGAGGAGTGTCGAGCCATCCACCTAGGGCTATCCAGCGCCACCACCAGGCACCGCGGAGAAGATCGCCCAGCTGGTGGAGGACCAGATGGCAGTGCGTTGTGGGAACCGGACCAAGATTTTATTTTTTTCTTTCTCCCCTCTCTCGTCTCTGTCGCTCCTCATGCTTCCGTCTCCTTTTCTCTCGCCTCGTCTATCCATACCCCCAGGTGCCGCGGCCTCTGTGATCGGTCCCCCCAGAGGGGTGGGGGGTAGAGCGCAGTCTTGTGGGTACTCCCCGGGGGCGATGAGGGTATGTGGCGAGCAGGACGAGGTCGAGGGCCGTGGGAGGACAGAACGAGGCCGGTGGCGTGATTACTAATGAGCGACACCTGAGCGACGCACCGGTCTCGTATCTCTCACGGAGGAGCGGAAGCATAAAAGGAGGAGCGACGACAGTGGAGAGCGAGAGAGGAACAGGCCTGATTTTATGTTGTGTTTTGTTTCTGTTTTGTGTAGCCAGCAGTCGTCCGCGAGGGGTTGCTGGCTTATACTTTCATTTTTGTAATTGTTTATTTATTTATTAAAATCTTTAAATGTTCGCTGGTTCCCGCCTCCTTCCCATAACATTTGAACCGCGATACACCACTGATATAGAGTATGTAATGTGGCGTTTTCCTATTTTTTTTTGCAAACAATGTTCACAGTATTTAAACATAAAATATACAACTTGTCCATGAAACAACATAAAATCGTACCCAAACTCGTACCTCAAACCCTATAGGTCTCACTTGCCATCACAGACCATGGCCTTTCCCATTATCCCTTGCTGAATTACTACTAATCACCAACTAAAAGTCACTCCTGAGTCATTTAAATTGTAAAATGAGGCACTTTTATATGAATATGGTGTAAATACTTTTTCTTCAACAAATAGTCAGTGAAAAGATGCTTAAACTTCATAAAATGTCAACTTGCAACCTGTGTAACATGAGAAGGGTAGAAAGGTCATAGAGATTGAGAAAGGAGAAGGAGGCCAAGTGAGCTCAGTTTATGAAGGATCTATATAGGTTAACCAAAACTCTGTTGGGAGAAGCAAGATCCGGGAGGTTGACCAGCCCTAAGGAAGTTAAGGAAGCTAGGTGGATCCAAAAGGAACTTGATGATGTGGCAGCATGGGCAAGAATTAGGTTCAAACCAAGGAATTCAAGAAGTATTGTGATCAGAAATGGGAAAGTGACTAGCAAGTTCCAACTACAAGTCCAGAGAGAGGTTATACCATCAACAGAGGAAGACCCAGTAAAAAGCCTATAGGGATGTGGTATGATGCCTCTCTTAATGACGGAAGTAGTGTATCTAGAACAGAGAGACCAGCAGAAGAATGTCTGAGGAAGATAAAGTGTTCAGGCTTACCAGGCAAGTTCAAGACCTGGCTCTTTCAGCATGGTCTGCTACCAAGACTTATGTGGCTACTGATAATTTATGAAGTGCTCATGACGTTAGTGGAAGGACTTGAGAGGCGAATGAATACACACCTTCGCAGGTGGCGCGGAATTCCACCAAGTTTCACGTCAGTAGGGCTAAACATCAGATCTGGGCTGCGTTTCCCAAAAGCATTGTAACTAAGTTGATCGTAGAACAATTGGCACCAATGGTCCCTACTACGATCAACTTTGGCTTACTCTGATTTTGGGAAGCACAGCCCTGGACAGTTACAGCTAAAGGGCTGTGATGTTGTACAGAGATTTAGGGGTCACCAGAAGATCAGGACGCAAGTGGGCAGCTGATGTAGCAGAGGCACAGGCAGAGAGATTGTGATACTGATGATACTCTTCCATTACCAGCAAACTTGTACAGGTAGGGATTCGGGAATGAGGGAGGACGCAGTGTGTAAGTTATGTGGAGGGAAGGAGTATCATCATGATTGAAGATAGATGGGAAGATGGATGCAAAGAAGCCTCTGAGAGGAAAGTCAATAAGTACCAGGGCGTTTTCCAGCAATGCAGGGAAAAAAGGTGGAAGGTCTGGCTATTTCCAATTGAGGTTGGTTGCAGGGGTTTCCCTGCACAATCTGTGTGGAAGATATTCAAAGCTTTGGGAATAGCAGAATAGGAGATGAAGACAGCTACGCACTGGTTGGGGGAGGCAGCAGGCTCGCCTCTTGTTAGCTTTGGAATAGGCGGGAGGAGTTGAGCTGGAATCCAGGAGAAGACGGGAAGTGACTGGAGGACGTTGTGGTTTAGGGTCGAAACGTCCAAAGAAAGTTGGATGCCACCTGACATCTATATATACAAAATATATACAAAAACGCATTATTGTTTTAATTTTGCTTGAATTAATCACACAGATCCGGGTTTTTATTTAGACAGGTTAAATATTTGATTGAAATGGGTATAAAATAAAATGTTTCATATAATATTTATTGTTGACATATATAAATATATATAAATAGCAAAAAAGGTTGCAAATTTGTGTCATTTATTGTTATGTTTTTCTTGCTGTACAAAGGGTCTAAAATATATTTTTTTGTAATGGGGAAATCATGTGGAAACAATGCGAAACACGGCCAAATATTTGTTTTACAATTAAATATCTGTTCAACAGATCTTCCAAATTATGACGTTGATTGTTTTAAAGTCATCTTTTTGAATAAGGAATACACATGTTTAACTATAGTTCATGTTAAGTACATTTCACTTAGATTTTTTTTATTATGTCACAACAACAAAAAATGGAATTTGTGCCTGTAATGCCAAAAATAACTAAATAAATAAATAATGGGACACCACCAAAGTATTCATGGAAAGTGCCTACTATGAAATAATTGACAGATGTGAAGGGAGCAGAACAGAGGATGAATTTAATCCATGTAGCTGTGGATTGCTGCTGATGGGCGGTCCATATGTTGTTTTTTTTATCCTGGCCGAACACTTACTCATAAAGCCCCTGTTATGCTGCCATTGTGCCCACTTGAGTGTGAAAATTTTGAATGGTGCATTCAGGTTGAATGAACTGAGATTTAAAGGGCTCAGATATCTGCACTCACGCTGTGCGTGCAGGCACTTCAGAGTCTGATGGCATTAGCTTTATGCCACTTGAATTTCATTGTTCCAGTTCAGCATGGAAAATGGTGTAACTCTCTGCCCATGTGATCCGCTCCAACATGGAGAACCACAATCTAACCGATATCATAAAAAGAATGCTTGAATATCATATGTGTGGTGTTGACTGTAGTAAATTAGAAAAGATCAGTACAGCCTCCAGCACCAAAGACAAATCGTGGCATAAATCAGCTTTATGGGGGTAATTAATTAGGGGTGACATTCCACTGAAATCAGCACTTTCCCCCTCGACGGGAGAGCGACATTTGAGTGGGCTGTGCTGCACCAGACTGATTAAGTTGCCCACCTGAATAGACATCACAAAGATTGCCCCAACATTATGGGTATTGGCTTGGCATGCGAAATATTGTTGCTGAGGTAAACATTTACACAAGCAGAGGATGATTTGCTGTGGTATCAGGGAACAAATCTAACAATATTTTGAGTCAAATGAGGCATGTCCCAAGCTAACAAAAATATGTTCTAATAAGGATTTGCTAAAGTTCCTATTAGGTTACAAAAATATTATTTCTGAACATTCTTTTTAGTTTATGCAAACGTTAAGGAAACATTCCATTTTATCACTATTCAAACATTATGGTACCGTTCCTTTTGAATGTTCTCTGAACACTCTGAAACAAGTGTAGCTTAGATAAACATCCCCCTAAAACATTTCAGAAAATCGTTTCATGAACAATATCTAATTAACGTTTTGTGCCAATGCGATTTGCTCTGAATACAGCATTCGGCTGATGGTGGCTGGTAAGGAAATGCAAGGCCTTTTGTAATAATCAAATAACAAACGACACTCTTCTTCTCTTCCTCTGACTACATGGATGACCTTTGGTCTGTAGATTGATCAAATGCTGAGGTAGACGATGGTGACATTTACAAAATGGTAACACCTCAGCTCATTAAGTGTGCAGCCTCACACGCTGAGATCGTGTTCGCTGATCTCTCAGAGTGATGAAACAAGCTCTTGTACATGACACTTATAATACAGCACAGGAGTGAACCGCACAACAACTAAGAGAAACCTAAACCACATCTATGGAAATACTGTACACATGCAGAATCCTAAAAATAAACAACTGTATTAATGAGCAAGTGAGAATGTCATCATGTCCCTCTTTTTATTTTTACTCACTTCTTGTTTCTTAGAATTGCCGTACATGTGATGTCGCTTCAATGTACCTCAACAGTCTTTGTTACAACAACCAATGTTTCACAAATATTTGAAAAACTTAAAAAAAAAACACAAGTAAAGGGCTCGTTCACACAGAATGTGTTTTTTTAAAAGTTGAACTGATTTAAACTTGAGCGCCGCGTTTTTAGAATGCCGTGTCATGCGCGAGACGCTGCAAAAGACGCAAGATGCGAGTGCAACGACATAAAACAATGGAAAAGTAGCGCATTGGAATGGAAACACGCGTTCTGTGTGAATGGCCATTAACACTGACTCAAGTTGGTTGATTCAGTATTACTTGTTAAATCTAAAACAACATATCAGATGATTAACCTTAAACTTATAAAATCGAATGAAAATTAGAAATGCCGTCTTGCCAAAAACACAGATCTCTTAAACTTCTCTTAGAGTTATGAACAAATGTTCATCCTTTAATGTTAATAAAACCTTTGTTCACGTTAGCACAAAACTTTAACATTTTGTGCTAACGTGAACATGTTTTGAACGTATTTTAACTTTATTTCAACTTTGTTCAGCACATTTAAACTTATTTTAACACTATTTTTACATTGTTCCTTTAAATGGTTAGTTTGCCTATTGTTTTGTTTTTTAAATGTTACTTGTTTCAAAATGTTCCTATAATGTTTGCAAAATGGTAAAATGGAATGACTCTCAGCTGATCCACGTCTACATATAGGAATACGACGCCTATCACATACATATAAGCTCTTCAGTATTATCAGCAGCTATGGCGTTTCTCAGGAGCTCATTACCCTCCTCCCTCCTCTCACCCAGTCAGTATGGTAATCTGATTCCCCTTGAATCAGAATAAATTCTCAAACTATGTAGTACTTTAAAATCTTGAATGAATGATATCTGCATACATTCATGTTGGTTCTGTTTTGTTACCCTAGAGGCCCTTTCACACTGGACGCGTAACGAAAAAAACTAAACGAAAAAGCGAATAGTTCGCTTCAAAACCATTCACATCAGCCGCGACGCGAATTTGCGACGTTTAGAGCTTCAACATTCCAAAACTTTCGCGCCGACAGCTGAGAAAACATGGACACTTCATCGTCATCATCCAGTGAAGACGAGCTTTTCATTTTATTTAAAAGACAAAAAAGAAGGTTTTGGGTGCACCCGATCTTAAAGAACAGAGAGTCTGAAGGGGGGTTATTGCTGCTCTCCTGCTCTTATCTCTGCTAGGCTGCATGGATGCACAGGGAGTTCTTGCCCAGAACAGAACTATACCGCCAATCCAAACTGTATGCTAATTGTCAATCGTATTTGACGATAGTGGTCCTGACAGAACTGAAAATTCTGTCAGTAATTACTCACCCTCATGTTTTTCCAAAATTACCTTGCAGAAAGAGTGAGCCAGCTCTCAGATTTCATCAAAAATATCTTAATTTGTGTTCCGAAGATGAACGGAAGTCTTACGGGGTTGGAAAAACATGAGGGTGAGTAATTACTGACAGAATTTTCATTTTTGGGTGAAATAACCATTTAACATTGGAATGCTCGAACCAAGAAAAAAACAATTTTTAAAACATGGACATTATGAAAGTTCATAGAACATTCATAAATAACGTCTCGGTTACGTACGTAGGGAACGGAGACGTGTCGTCGGGGAGTTCCCTGACGAATTGGGATCACGCTAGGCAGACCAATTGCCTTCGAGTGAATTAAAACGAGCCAATGAAAATTGGCATGCAAGGTTTGCATTTCGCGACCCGCCTACCAACGCGGGTATAAAGGGCGGAAGTAAACATTGCGCAATGCTTTTCGCTGAGGAGCCGAACGGTGTCCAGTCCTCCGCGAAGGTACAGCAACATGGCGAAGGGACGACACGTCTCCGTTCCCTGTACTCAGGGAACGAGGGTTACATACGTAACCGAGACGTTCCCTTTCGTCCTGGGAACTCCAACGTGTCGTCGGGGAGTTCCCTGACGAATTGGGATCCCTAACAAAACGCCATGGTGCTGGCCCCTTCCAGCGCCCAGCGAAGCTACCCTAAGCAGTTTCACAAATTACGGGAGCTAGCAAGGGAGTCACACTGCTGTTCCGCAAGACCCACACAGTGGATTGGATAACACTGGGAAAGCGTGCCCAACCCGTAAAAGGGGGAAGGGAACTCTGCGGAAGCCAGATGCCTGAAGAAGGCCTGGAATACACATATGTACTAGCCCAGGGGGATAGTGAAACATATGGCAGTCCCTGAGGTAGTCCCCTCCAAGGGGAGTGGGAGCGTACTCAACAGGGACGACAGAACGAGTCTGTCAAGGGGAAGACACGGCTGGACTGCACGTGGCATAATGGGTCACCGAAGAGACCACTGGACATAACACCCAGTCTACACAACAACTCCCTTAGAGGTAGTAGACCTGGCGCCGGCGGTCCGCCACGCCTTGGCACCGAAGGGGTGATGGAGGAACTCACGAGGCTAACCAACGTAGGGCGCCAACGGAGCGAAAGTCGCACGTATCCGGCTGAGGCACGGAGTGGCGTAGCAAGCCGACACAACCTATTCCCTCTCACCACTGGCCGTAGCGAGTACTCGGGAGGAAACAGGTTCCACACGTAGGCTATATAATCTAGCGAACGTGTTCAGTGTCGCCCAGCCCGCAGCTCTACAAATGTCTGTCAGCGAGGCGCCTTGAGCCAACGCCCAGGAGGCGGCAACACCTCTCGTAGAGTGAGCACGCAACCTGGGAGGACAAGGCTCACCCGTAGCTTCATACGCTTGGGTGATAGCATCCACTAACCAGTGAGCTAACCTCTGCTTGGAGACGGCCTTCCCCTTCTGCTGGCCTCCGTAACAGACAAGAGAGCTGATCTGATGTCCTGAAGCTTTGCGTTCTGTCAGTGTGAACCCGCAGGGCGCGGACTGGACAGAGAAAAGCTAGGGCTGGGTCTGCCTCCTCCTGGGGCAGCGCTTGCAGGTTCACTACCTGATCCACGAAGGGAGTGGTGGGAACCTTGGGCACATATCCGGGCCGGGGTCTCAATATCATGCGAGAAAGGCCCGGCCCGAACTCTAGGCACGATTCGTCGACCGAAAAAGCCTGCAGATCCCCGACCCTCTTAAAAGAGGCCAATGCCAACAGGAGCGCTGTCTTAATGGACAGGATATTCAGCTCCACTGTCAGCAAGGGCTCAAAGGGAGGACTTTGAAGAGCTCTCAGTACCAGAGCTAGGTCCCAAGAGGGTACAGAGTGCAAAACACGAGGTGGATTTAACCTCCTAGCACCCTTGAGGAATCTGATGATCAGGTCGTGCTTCCCTACGGACTTACCTTCAACTACATCGTGATGTGCGGCTATTGCGGCAACATACACTTTGAGGGTGGAGGGAGACAGCCTTTGCTCCAACCCATCTTGTAGGAAGGAAAGCACGACTCTGACCGGGCAAGTTCGGGGGTCCTCCTGGTGGGAGGAACACCACGTGACGAATAGGTTCCACTTCAACGCATAGAGGCACCTCGTAGAGGGGGCTCTAGCAGAAGTGATGGTGTTTACCACTGCCTGTGGTAGATCACCTAGAACCTCCGCGTCCCGTCCAGGGACCAGACATGTAGTTTCCAGAGGTCTGGACGCATGTGCCACAGAGTGCCCCGTCTCTGAGAAAGAAGGTCCTTAGTCAGAGGAATCGGCCAAGGAGGGGCTGTCGTGAGGAGCATGAGTTCCGTGAACCAAGTCCTGGTGGGCCAATATGGCGCCACTAACAGGACCTGCTCCTCGTCCTCCCTGACCTTGCACAGTGTCTGTGCAAGAAGGCTCACTGGGGGAAACGCATACTTGCGCAGGCCCCGGGGCCAGCTGTGAGCCAGGGCGTCCGTGCCGAACAGGTCTACCTGTGCGACTCCGAAAACACTTCAGATCAGCTGAACCGCCTGGGGATGGAGTCGACATTCTCCTGGCAGGGGAGGCAACCGTGAAAGCTCGTCTGCCACACGGTTGAGCTCCCCTGGAACATGAGTGGCGCGAAGCGACCTCAGATGCTTCTGACTCCATAGGAGGAGGTGGGAGGCGAGTCGCGACATGCGGCGGGAGCGTAGACCACCTTGTCGGTTGATGTACGCAACGGTCGCAGTGCTGTCCGTACGGACCAGTACGTGCTTGTCTTTGAGAAGCCCCTTGAGGCGGCACAAAGCCAAGCGTACTGCTTGCAACTCTAGGCAGTTGATATGCCAATGCAGCTGGGGCCCCGTCCACAGACCCGAGACTGCATGCCCTTTGTTCGTGGCCCCCCACCCCATGGTAGAGGCATCTGTGAAAACCACAGCATGCCTGGAAACCTGGACTAGGGGCACTCCGGCCCGTAGAAACGCAGGATCCGACCACGGGGAGAAGGTTTGGCGACAGTGCGGGGTTACTTTGACCCGGAACGTGCCGCTCTGCCACGCCCACCTCGGGACTCGATCGTGAAGCCAGTGCTGGAGCGGTCTCATATGTAACAGGCCGAGCATCATTACTGCGGCTGCCATATGCCCCAGGAGCCTCTGAAATTGTTTCAGTGGAACCGCTGCCCTGCCTCGAAAAGACCTGAGGCAGGTGAGCACTGACTGGACGCGCTCCTCCGTGAGGCGCGCAGTCTGGGCGACCGAGTCCAACTCCATACCGAGATAAGAGATCCTCTGCATGAGGCAGAGTTTGCTCTTGTCCCAGTTGACCTGAAGCCCCAACCGGCTGAGGTGCCGTAGCACCATGTCCCTGTGATCGCACAACACATCTCGCGAGAGCCAGAATGAGCCAGTCGTCGAGATAGTTGAGAATGCGAACGTCTTGTTCTCTCATGGGAACAATGGCCGCCTCCGCGACTTTCGTAAAGACACGGGGCGACAGGGCCAGCCCGAAGAGTAGGACCTTGTACTGATACGCTCGACCCTCAAAAGCAAACCGTAGAAACGGTCTGTGACGAGGAAAAATCGAGACGTGAAAGTACGCATCCTTCAGGTCGATCGCTGCAAACCAATCCTTTTGAACGGGAGTTTGTGCAGGGCCCGATTCAAAACTCGCAGATCCAGGATTGGCCGTAACCCACCGCCTTTCTTGGGTACAATGAAGTAGGGGCTGTAAAACCCGGACCTCATCTCGGCAGGAGGGACCGGCTCGATCGCGTCCTTCGCCAGCAGGACATCGATCTCTTTCCGCAGGATAGGGGCATCCACTGACCGCACACGGGTGAAGTGGATGCCCCTGAACCTGGGAGGCCGGCGTGCAAACTGAATTGCATAGCCGAACCGAATGGAGCGGACGAGCCATCGAGACGGACCCGGAAGCGCTAGCCAGGCTTCCAGGTACCGAGCCAATAAGCCCACCCGAACCACCGGCGTACCCGTGGAGCGGCAGCGAGGTGGAAGGCCGGGACCCGGCTCCAGTGATTTCTTTTGGGAAATCATGATGTTTTATCAAATATTTTATTTGTCTTTCATGCCCTTTTCATTGTCAATTTATGTCTTTCATGCCCTTTTCCCCGTAGCGCTTTCTTATTTGGCAATACACAGGTGTACACAGCTTCTTGCTGTTGGATGTCCCCATGACGGCTGTCTCAAACTATCACCTCGGCCTGTGACTTTACAATATGCGCATATACTGATTTTTCACCCAAAAACCAGACGGGTCGTAGTTAATCTTGCTTACAATGTCCGTCCCCTGGGCTCTAACCAGTGACTTCCAAATGTCTTTCTCTGGACTCTAACCAGCGATTAAGTACTTGTACCACGAGTATCTAGGTACTGGGCTGGACAATCTGTCGACCAATTCCTGGTCACAATCTCCCCCAGTTGGGCTGGATAATCTCTTGACCCGCTCTTGGATAATCTCTTGACCTTGACCCGCACATTGATTGTAGACAATGTCTTTATTTAATATCTGAGGAGTGACTGAGGGTCCAGCTATGCTGGGAGTACAGCAACAGTGTTTGCTTATTCAGCCCGGCTTCCGGATTTTAGATAATATGTACTTGTTCTGTAATTAGTGTTGTTGATGATAATACCAAATTAGTAAGGTGTAAAGATAGCTATGTCCAAAGATTCTGGAAATCAATAATGTATAATGCTCTGCCAATAATAATGATGAAGATTATGATTCGGCTATTGTTGTATCCACCATTGGTGGACTGTAAAAGAATACAGAGAACTGCTTATCAGTGGCTCTGTTTACATTCCTGAATGGGACACACACTGCTTCAAAGGCGTGCAGTAAGTTAGAGCCGTTTGCAAGCTCACAGTGATCAAACTATAGTCAAGGTGTCTGATGCTGTAATTGAGGCTGACACACAAACCCACCAGATGACAGAGAGTGTCTTGATTGTGGTCAGCAGGGCCATTTAACACGTAACTGTAAATGCACACCGAGAAGGTGTTTAAAAATGTGATAGTGACACACTTCTGGTAATGATGTGGGTTTGAAAGTAGATCAGTTTAAATGACGACAGTGACATTTTTCGTCTGAGAAATAAGAGATAAAAAACAAGGTTAAAATATTGAAGTCTTAAAGTTGATGTAAAATTAATGACTCCAACAAATGTGAGTTGCAAAATATGTGACCCGTCACGGAAACCAGGGACACAAGTCGGCAGCACAACTTGCGAGCAAAATGAGAAAGAAGCGTTTTTTTCCAAAATTGGTGATTTCCGCTTTTTTGCAGAATCTGTTAGTTGAGATCATGAAGAAGCCTCTCCATGTTTGAGATAACAGTATTGGTATATTTAAAAGCGTACATTTTGAGGTTGAAATCGGCTTGTTTTTCGGAGATTCTAGCATGCAGTAGGGGCGTGTCATTGTCTGTGTGTATTTCCATACTGAATAGCCGCCGGCGCTTTTGCCCCCGCCCCCCAACAGCGTGGCTACTTATTATGCAGCGCTCTGGCCGGCTCTATCTGATATCAAAATTCAATGAAGATCGATGCCGCAAAGATTGTCGCAGACGAGCTGAACCGTGGCCGTTACACCGAAAATGTTTTCGCCGCACTTTGTGGGCTCGGGAAACTGAACCGGAGGTATGGGCGCGGCGCGCGCGCCCTCGGTGCTTGAATACGGCGGCTCGGCTCGCTGACAGCGGTGGCTAACTGTTTCATATGTGACGTCCCGATTGCTTTGAATGGGGAACGTTTTGTGAACAGGGAACAGACTTAATGGACTGGCAACAATCTCCATAGAACATGAACTGGCACAGAGAATCGAAATAGAGGATGCAGTTAAGACCTTTGCTGCGATGAATGCCTGCCGTGCGCGTTTCTGAAACGTAAGTTAAGCTTTATTTGCTCCTTAGTCGTTATGTAAGATGCTGAACCTGCTGATGATATAATGTGCTTGCGGACATTTCATTTGTGTGTGTATACGCACATAAGAAAGTGGTGTAAAGAGATTTGCAACAGTAATCTGAGGAGGAAATATGATTATTTGGAAAATTCCTGTCATGACTGCTTAAAGAAAAATGCCAGCAGGCATTTACCTCCTGCATAAACTTTAATAGTGTTGACATTTTGGGCACACGTGCGTTGCGCACTATTTGCGTTATATGTAGGCCTATGGCTTAATGGTCTTTGTGTGTTGTTGCTGGTTTTGCGTTATATGTATATGGCATATTGGTGTTTGTGTGTTGTTGCTGGTAAACATTGCAAATAGAGGGGCAGCACAATTGTTTTTCGCCTAGAGCGGCAGAAGTGCATTCGCCGGTTCTGGGGGTGAGTTTGCATTAAACATTAAAGTTTGTCGTTTTGTTTTAATTCTAAGAACACGTACATGTTATCTCATGTTTAGTCTGTTTAGACCTTCCCATACCTACCTATTGTTATTAGCTAGCTCAGGAAAGAAAAAAAAGCTGTAAAGCACAGGGGGAGCTTTACAGGGGGTATGGCTTATCTAAATGAGATGTAAATGAGCCCTATTGTCACTCCCAGCAGGAGAGAGAGGTGAGAATGCACAATCTTTTGAGGCCGTTTTCTCCCATTTTAGTTTTTTTGAGTTACTACCTTCAAATGGCCACAACTTCTCCAAATATTATCAGATTTCCACGTGTTACACATCGTTGGAAAGCTTGGAGACTACACTTTCAGAATCTATGAATAACTCAAAATGCCGAAGAACCGACTTGTGTCCCTAGTTTCCGTGATCGGTCACATATATCAAAGTAACTAAAAGGATGATTGTGTTGTAATTAAACATTTTAAAAAGATTTTAGATGATATAGAGAGACTAATCTCACAGATGATTTACAATAACTGCAAAAGTATCACAAGCAGAGAGTGCTTGCCTCGTCAAACTTAATGTGAATCCTAATTGGAGATTGATAAATCAAAGAGAAAACTAAAGTCAAATATTAATCTATGGTTGAGAACTTGACAATTAAAATTGAGATTGAGAAATGTGAAACGTTATTGAGAACTAGAATAATTATTTTTATGTAAGAACAAATAAGCAGTATGTAGCCACTGGAAGCGGGGTCTGGGCGGTCCACCATGGGGCAGACAGCAGAGAGAGCTCGTAGGCTTTCTGCTGCGGGCTGCCCGGTGGCGAAGGGAGGGGGAGAGATGAAGAACGAGGCCCTGACTCCTCGTGTCCTGGTCTCTGCGCCTCCGGGCCCAGCTGCAGACCGGAGCCGAGGCTGCGTCACTGCTATGTGCAAGCTGGGGAGAGGGGAACGGGAGTGGTGCAGCTCGGGGGCGGCACGCACTGCCATTCTGACCCTCTCGGACGGAGGAAACTGGTCTTATCATACTGCCAGTCTCGACCGTGAGGGGAAACGAGGAACGAGGCCCGGGGGCATCGAGTCCTGGTTTCCCCTCACCCAGCGAGAGACGAGAGTGACAAGGCCGCAGCCCTCACTGCCATCTGAGCGCTGGGCCCGTGAACGACTCAGAGGAAGTGGACTGCTCATGGGTACCGCTGATTACAGGATAACCAGCGGCGGAACAGAAACGAAATTCTCCACCCGGCCCTCCCCCGGGGGAAGGAGTGGTGATGACACGCACTCCCAAAGAGCAGAACGTCACATACTCTGGGTCGCTCCTCTCAGGGTTGTTCCCTTCCCTTTGCTGGGGGAAAACAAACTCCGAGCGGGCTGACTTTGAGGTGCTTCTGGACCAACAGTGTGGACATCGTCTAACCGAGGGCCAGCGCTGTGACTAATCACGGTCAGTCACTAAGCACAGCTTAACCCCGAGTTAGAACTACGCACGTGCAGTGGTAGTGAGAGAGGAAAAACTTCTGCAGATTTAGGCATGTTTGGCTTGCCATATTGGCACCAAAATGCTTCCATACTGCCAAAATTCTTCACACACATCCAGGCTCTTTAGAACAGCCCAGGAAAGTGTGGCCGTTAAGTCTGAATCTTCAGCATGAGAACACACCATTATAGTAGGAACTCAGCATCATTTTCAGAGTATAACCGCCCTCTCTCCGATGTAGCGATCGACATCTGTCCTCCCTGGGGCCCCGAATGAAATGCCTGGTCCCTCATGAGAAGGACCAGAAACCCATTCGAAAGCCTCGACGGCACACGGCACGCTGAGCTGCTCCAACCTTTACGAGAAAGGGGAGGCGAACAACGTGCCGACGTGGTCATGCACTCCTAAGAGAACATGATCCACCCACGAACGCAGTCTCAACACACTGATTAGGCATGTGAAACCGTGATCGTGGCCGTCAACCAAGCATGCAAGATAGTGAACGTGGCCATCGCTTCGATGACACACGGCATGCTGGACGCTCAAGCCCTCAGGCAGGCGAACAACGTGCCGACGTGGTCATGCTCTCATAAGAAAGCATAAACCACCCACCAACACAATCTCAGCATGTTTGCGATGCGCTAGAGGAGTGAGTGGTTCGTGCTCACTGAAACCCTCAGATCACCAATGTTATTCGCCAAAGCAGCCCTCCTCTGGTGCACCAGAAGAGAAACTGGATCGGGAAATAAGCAAAGGGACTCACCTCATAGAGGCACGCGAGTCTTGATCTTGACCACGCATCTTGAGCGCCGAATGACGCGCGCTGGGTTGCCGTGACAACCCGCGCTGTCAGCCGGCGCTCGACGGCACACGGCACGCTGAGCTGCTCCAACCTTTACGAGAAAGGGGAGGCGAACAATGTGCCGACATGGTCATGCACTCCTAAGAGAACACGAACCACCCACGAACATTGTCTCACACACTGATTAGGCATGTGAAACAATGAACGTGGCCGTCAAATAAGGACAGGAAACGATCGCATCCAGAAACACACAAGTGAAACGTAATCTTGAAAAGGACGCGATCTTCACTCGTGTTGCTCTTTCAGGAAGAAAGTACTCTCTCTTTCGTGCTGAAGCACACAGGGACCCAACGCAGCAACACAGCGGGGAAACTGTAAGCCCGCTGTGCGCACTCAACCGCTTTTTGAATTAACAGCATATAGACGCAGCCGGCAGACAGGAAACCGCGCAGTCGCTGAAACGCCATCTCACCAACACAGAGAGATCCCCTCCCGAAACAGCAGACTCGTAGTTATAAGAAAGATACATTTCTTAAAGCTCACTCACTCAGAGAGGACACAATCGGACGGCTCCGAAGCTAAAAGCATTGCGCAATGTTTACTTCCGCCCTTTATACCCGCGTATAGGTAGGCGGGTCGCGGAATGCAAACCTTGCATGCCAATTTTCATTGGCTCGTTTTAATTCACTCGAAGGCAATTGGTCTCCCTAGCGTGATCCCAATTCGTCAGGGAACTCCCCGACGACACGTTGGAGTTCCCAGAACGAAAGGGAACTGAATCTTGCAGTTTACCTTAATGGGAACGTTAGTAAAATGTTCTTAGAACATATTTTTGTAAGTTTAGTACATTAATGAGTAAACATTTTGAAATTAAATTTTTTTTTTTGGAGCAAGGCAAGAAAATAGAAAGACTTCATAGTGTGTGATGTTCATTTATGTTGAGATTTAGATTTCAATTATGTTGGGATTTCCTTCTTAACTTCCTGAATCTACTAACTTGGTCTTTCAGGTGCACTGAAGGTAAAACGGACCGCATCACTTACCTCAAATGACTCGATCGCCTCTCCGTTCTTCAGCCACCTGTAGGCGGGTTTGGGCTTGGCGCTCGCCTTACACTCCCACAGCAGAGATTCATCAATGGCTTTCTGCACATCCTGAGGCTTCTCCAACATATGAGGGGGTGCTGAGATCCATCAATAAACACACAACACACAGCGAGATATCAACATCTCACAAAGTGCTGCCGATAAAAATGAATTTTCAACAGCTCCCTGAATCCCAGACACACTTAGAGTTGGATATTGATTAGCCTGTAGTAAACCAACCAAGCAGTTTATGAGCCAATTAATGAACCAATCCAGTTATTAATCAATCAACATGGCATTACAATGAGGAAAAAAGCATACTACTTTATGAATCATTTACAAGGAAATTTAGTATACCACATTCATTGAGCTGAGGAGATTACACAGCGCTCACTAAATGTGGGTCAAGTTTTATGGCTCTTTGGCCTGTCTTTTGTATAATGCATTAATATTCACATTGCTTTGACGAACAACACACACCCTCTTCAAACACACACCCTCTTCAAACACACACACACACACACACACACACACACACACACACACACACACACACACACACACACACACACACACACATAACAACAGAAATAACTAAATAGGTGCTAGAAAGGAGTGTCAATGTTACAGTTTTAACCTTGAATACTTAAAGCTAGGACGATTTTTTTTTTAATGGCTTGAAAACATATTAAAATTTGATTCTTTTGGTTATGGTGAAGGTCAATGTGACTTACAAAGGCTTAACTTTTCTCATTACTGAACAAGATGAGAGAGAAAGGTGAATAAATCACAGGATAGTGCAAGCATGGACAAAGTAGCATGCTTTATAGGTATCAGTCACTACTGGAGCTCATAATTTTGATTTCGACCATTATGTTATAAACAACAGTGACCCATATTGATTATTCCATAACACCAACAGCAGTGATAGATGGAGAGCACAGTCTATGGGAGATTATGGATTTTTACCTGCCAAATAATTGCAATGACAAATAATTACAACGTACAGGGATTCTCGTGAAAATCTGACATCCTGGTTATAAAACATTATGGGGTAATACATTAAACCACACAACATTGATCAGTGATAAATTAAAAAATATAAGCATTCATAAAACCTTAATGGTGCACATTGATTGTGTGTTAGTCTGATTATGGAAGGTGCATGTGTCCAAACTGCTCTGTTCAATGCAATGAAAGTAGTAACCAGCGATGATCACCACTCTCTAAAAATGAGAAATGTACTAAAATAACTCAAACTAAATAAACTACAATAGTATATCAATCATACTAAAATTACAACGGCTTGAACCTTCTGCTAAATATCTTCTTTTGTGTTCCATGTAAGAAAAAAAAAAGTCATACAGGTTTGGATGCTTTTCAAATAAGGCTGAATTGTTCCTACAAAAAAAGTTACATTTATTTCATCCCTGAAATAATTCTGCCCTACCATAGAAGGAGAGCCGCCCCTTGACTGTGTTTTTGCCTCTGGAGTTATCAGCCATGCATTCATATGGCCCTGCATCTTCCTGTTGGAAATAAGGGATCTCCAGCACTCCACTGGATTTGCTAATGTCCACTTTTCTGGGAAAAGGAACTCCGTCTGGTCTTTTCCAGCTGATAGCAGGCACTGGACTGAAAGCCAAAGGTAAAGTGTATTGATTAAAATCACCATGAAATCAAAATAGAGAGTGTGGCGAGCAGGACAAGGCCTTGGCCTCGTCCTGCTCGCCACAGACATTTCTTATTTTTTATGGAACATTGCAGTATTTATTATAAATGATTTCATCATTATTTATTTTTTAATGTACCCTTGTAATCTTTAATCAAAATAACTTCCCCTCCCTCTTGCAGCTCATCTCTTCTCTTCTCTGATGACGTGTTTACTGGTTGTGAGGGCGGGACAAACTGTCACTCACATGAGATCCACCAACAGCAAAGCACAACCATCCAACCAGTCCCAATAGACAAAATCAAGTCCCGCCCTAAATTTTTTCTAGTTCGAGAAGTCGTTTCACGGGGTTATATGTCAAAATAGGGAAGAAAAGACTATCGCAACTTTAGGTTCATGACTTTAATGAGGTATGTTTTCATTTAAATAATATTTACTATAATAATATGAACAGCGTTGATGTCAGTAAACTGTTCTTTGCATATGATATTATGTAAGTAGGCTATTATATAGACTAGAGTATCAACTGTAATATTTACTTTCCCAAGGCGAAGCACTCCAGTTTTACAGTCAACCCCTTGGCAACAGCCAAGACTTCAGGAAATTGGACCTCAATTTTTGGCTCATATTCTCCCATAATGCCTGAAACAAAAAAAGAGTTATCATTCAATTCGTCTTTATTCCACAAGGTGGCAATGTCTGATACACAATGATGAAGTGACGTTTCACTCATAGTTACGGCAGGCAGAAAACAAAAGAATAGGAAGCATCATCAGCAAAACTTGAAATGGCTCAGTGATTTACTGCAGAGCAAGTGCTGATTCTAAATGCAATCAAATATTAGTGTCACTGTCACTTGATGGTGGATCTGGTGAAGAAGCTGTCAGCGATCAAAATATTGATTTTGAAGATGTTGAAAATGATAGTTTTGAGAATATGTTTGAGATTGTGAATATGAGCCAGATGCTGAATGTACTGGGAAATGAGCTCTGATGAGGACAGTGATGATGGCATAAAACATCTGCTCAAACTGAACCCTTCCAAGCTCCAAAAGGTAACAAAATATGCTTTATTTTATTCTTCTGTATTAATTGTTACTCTAATTTCAGAAGAGTTTATTATCTCAACAGGCAGCTATCCATTTAGATATAGATCCGGGTTGCTAAAGACCCGAATATGTCATAATGATTGGTAAAACATTCATGCATTTAAAGGTTAAAACCACAAATGAGTTATTTTGTATGAGCTGAATACATGTAGAAAGACCATCACCATCACTGCGGAGTATAAGTGGCGTGGGAGGTCCCTGCACTCTGCTCTGGGTCACAGTGTTAGTCACGACACAAGTGTAGTTTCCCACATCTGACGGCTCCACTTTAGCGATGTAGAGGTTGCCTGTTTTCTGTGACACAAAGCGTCGCGTGTCCTGCTTCACAAATGAGGGATATTCGTTGAAGATCCAAGAAAAGGTCAACTCTGTAGGAAAGACAAGAGGTGAAACTAGCTGTACTACACCACATTGCTTGGTTTCAAAATTTAGAGAATTTAATATCAATCCATTTCAGGAACCCTGTGATGTGAGTAGACACAATCCTGATCATGGCTGATAACACTATGTGAAATGCAGTGCTTGGACATTTGGCAACACTATTGAGCGATAGCTCAAACGAATCAAATGGAATCATTGAAATGAACCATCCATACAAACTGATTTACTAAAATGAATCAGACTCAGACTCAATGCTACTTGACAGAGATCTAGAAAATGATATCAGATCATTTTCTTAGCTCATCTGTACAAAATACAATGGGACCTCATTTGGTAACACTTTCAGGTTTTATTTGTTAACATTGGATAACTACATTAGTTAAAGCATTTATCAATCTTAGTTAATAGTAATTTCAACATTTATTATTGAGATTAAAATCTGTTAATATTATTGAATGGACCTGAGCTAACAGTTGTATTTTTATTACCCAACATTAACTGTAACAAATATGTTGCTCATTGTTAGTTAGATCTCATCTAATCAGATCTTATTGTAAAGTCTCCCAGACAGTAAATCTAACTCAACTAGAAAGATTTGCCAGTGTTTTGCCAATCCAAGTATGAAAAATCTTCATAATCTATTTATTAAATAAAGAAAATTGTCATTGCAAACACAAGAAATATTCTTCATTTCAAGAAATTAAATAATATACAAATCACATATAATTGTCTTCCTTTTTTGTGTAATTCACACAGCCTGGATAAAAGGGGTCCATCCATCCATCCATCCATCCATTCATCCATCCAAAAGTCAACTTTTATCACGATTGCAATTACATATTTGTGGGGAAACAATATTTAAAGTAATTTACAATGAAGGCTCAAAATATAAATAAAATGAGAAAAAGTCTACCAGTACAAAAGTGTCTGAGCTTTGCCAAAAAGAACTCCGGTTATGTCCTTTGTTTTACCCCTTATGGATCCACATAAAAAAAAAAGTGATTTCAGCCTTCTGTCAGTTTTAAAAGGTCTGGCTCTATTAAAGCAATACGTTCTGAAGTGTTCTGCCCAACACTAAACACAGTAATCAAGACAGCTGGGGACAGACAAACGCAACACTAATGCAGCTGTGCTAACTACTTTTCATCTCAGATAAAGCTTTCTGATGAGAAGTGAGTATTCGAAGATAGACCAAAACATGTTGTCTGTTTTTAATATGTTGGAAACATTACTATACATTTGACAGCTTAAATACTTAGAGGGAAATGACACTGCTAATAATTTGTCTAAATTGTCAGCAAATAAACATTGTTTTACACATCAATGTAGTAACCTTTGCTGTTTGTACTTTTGAAAGTGCCCCGTTTTTATTAAGTTCATTGCGAGTTCAACATGTTCTGTGGCCACTTATTGTGTTAATGGCAAAGAGCAAAAAGTTTGCCTAGCATAACATTTTCACAGTAGTGTGCCACTTAAGGGCAGTAAATCAAGGGGAGGTAATATGTGTTTATGCTATTGGGCAGTATGAAAAGCCTTTATGCTGTTGAAAAGCCTTTATGCTGTGAGCTACAGTAATTACGGTGGACTCTAATTGCTGGTGGGGGGGGGGGGAGGTGGGGGGGGGGGGGGGGGGGATGTTAGGAACAAACAGTAGGAAATGCATTGAGTCTCTCTGCTCACATCTTGCTAACAGGTAACATCTGCATGTATAACTCTAAGGCCCCGTTTTCGGAGACCTTTTGCTACGTTTCCACCTCCCGTCCAGACTAAAACGGCAAAAACGGAGACCCAAAACGGAGAAGTTTAGAAACGCTGCCGATCCGTTTTTCGTTTTGAATCTCCGGAGGGCCTTTTAGTGTAGACAGTGTAGTGTAAAAACGGAGGACTTTAGAAACGATGACGTAGTAGAGGTGTCACATGTCTGTCCGGTCTTGTGTTGCACATGGGTGTTTGTTATGTTGAGCATGTGCTCTCGTCATTGTTTGACCCCTCCCTCTTGTTATCTGATTATTGGTTTATTTGCTCCACCTGTCTGTCTCGTTACCCTCCTTGTTTGCCTCCCTATTTAGTCTTCCTGTGTTTGCTGTCCTGTGCTCGTTCGTTGTATTTGTTACGTTGTGTTTGTGCCTTGCCTTGCCTTGCCTTGCCTTGCCTTGCCTTGCCTTGCCTTGCCTTGCCTTGCCTTGCCTTGCCTGCTTTGTTGGATGTAGTTTTTGGTTTGTTTGTTTTTATGTTTTGTCTTTATTAAACACTTTCTCGCTCTGCACCTGAATCCACGGAATTATTTCCACACGCATCGTGACAGAACGAACGAGCCACATGTGGATTCAGCGGAGCGAACTTTGTCCGGCTGAGAGGGAGAATGGGATCTCTCTTCTCAAATATTTCTCCCTGTGTGCCCAGAGGAATGAGGAGAGGAGGGCAGCTGAGTCTTCCTCACCGGTCTCTCCTGGAATGGGATCTTCGTCATCGGATCAGTCCAGCGTTGGGAATCCGTCTATGGTTTTAACCAACTTCGAGTCTGCACAGATCCGTCAAAAGGGAGGGAGAAGGAGACATAACCCGTCTGCCCAGTCAGAGACTGTTCACGTCCCGTCTGCCCAGCGAGAGACTGTTCACGTCCCGTCTGCCCAGCGAGAGACTGTTCACGTCCCGTCTGCCCAGCGAGAGACTGTTCACGTCCCGTCTGCCCAGCGAGAGACTGTTCACGTCCCGTCTGCTCAGCGAGAGACTGTTCACGTCCCGTCTGCCCAGCGAGAGACTGTTCACGTCCCGTCTGCCCAGCGAGAGACTGTTCACGTCCCGTCTGCCCAGTGAGAGACTGTTCACGTCCCGTCTGCCCAGCGAGAGACTGTTCACGTCCCGTCTGCCCAGCCAGAGACTGTTCACGTCACGTCTGCCCTGTCAGAGACTGTTCACGTCAAGTCTGCCCAGCGAGAGACAGTACACGCTCTGTCTGCCCAGTCAGAGACTGAGCACGTCCAGTCTGCCCAGTCTGAGACAGATCCGGAAATGCCCATTTGTGTGGCCGCCAAGGCACTTACGGACTATTTAGAACGTCTGGCGCGGATCCTGGATATGTCTGTATCTGCTGTTTCCGAGCCGGAGCCAGTGTCTGCTGTTCCAGAGCCGGAGCCAGTGTCTGCTGTTCCAGAGCCGGAGCCAGTGTCTGCTGTTCCAGAGCCGGAGCCAGTGTCTGCTGTTCCAGAGCTGGAGCCAGTGTCTGCTGTTCCAGAGCCGGAGCCAGTGTCTGCTGTTCCAGAGCCGGAGCCAGTGTCTGCTGTTCCAGAGCCGGAGCCAGTGTCTGCTGTTCCAGAGCCGGAGCCAGTGTCTGCTGTTCCAGAGCCGGAAGCAGAGCCAGTGCCCGTTCCTGAGCCGGAGGCAGAGCCAGTGCCTGTTCCAGCGCCAGAGCCAGTGTTTGTTTCTGTTTTTGTGTTTGTTCTTGTAACAGTTTCAGTTCTTGTGGCTGTACCTGAGCCGGTGTCCGCTGTACCTGAGCCGGTGTCCGCTGTACCTGAGCCGGTGTCCGCTGTACCTGAGCCGGTGTCCGCTGTACCTGAGCCGGTGTCCGCTGTACCTGAGCCGGTGTCCGCTGTACCTGAGCCGGTGTCCGTTGTTCCTGAGCCGGTCTCCGCTGTTCCTGAGCCGGAGTCACCACCATGGCCGCCCGAGGGGTCCTCACCGCCCTGGCCGCCCGAGGGGTCTTCGCAGCCCTGGCCGCCCGAGGGGTCTTCGCCGCCCTGGCCGCCCGAGGGGTCTTCGCCGCCCTGGCCGCCCGAGGGGTCTTCGCCGCCCTGGCCGCCCGAGGGGTCTTCGCCGCCCTGGCCGCCTGATGAACTCTGTTTCTCCCTGGTCTGTCCCTCCCGTTTCCCCCCTGGTCTGTCCCTCCCGTTTCCCCCTTGGTCTGTCCCTCCCGTCCCGCCCTGATGTTTCCTTACTGTCCCGCCTTGGCCTAATGGAGCGTCTGGTAGCCGCTCCGTAGGGAGGGGGTTATGTCACATGTCTATCCGGTCTTGTGTTGCACATGGGTGTTTGTTATGTTGAGCATGTGCTCTCGTCATTGTTTGACCCCTCCCTCTTGTTATCTGATTATTGGTTTATTTGCTCCACCTGTCTGTCTCGTTACCCTCCTTGTTTGCCTCCCTATTTAGTCTTCCTGTGTTTGCTGTCCTGTGCTCGTTCGTTGTATTTGTTACGTTGTGTTTGTGCCTTGCCTTGCCTTGCCTTGCCTGCTTTGTTGGATGTAGTTTTTGGTTTGTTTGTTTTTATGTTTTGTCTTTATTAAACACTTTCTCGCTCTGCACCTGAATCCACGGAATTATTTCCACACGCATCGTGACAAGAGGCTCACGCTCGGCTCTATGATTGGGTGTCATCAGTCATGGCGTATATCTTTGCTAGCAGCTGTTGTACAAGTAAATTCCGCATTTTATAACGCTATAACTGCCAACATGTGCCGGAGTCAAGCTATTATTCGAGCGATCTGTGACAATTCCCGTGTGCAGTGGCGGCGTTGACCGTACATGGAGCGTCGGTTTGGGGTTAACCCAGAGCATGGTGGGATAATTTTATCATTGAAGTTGTGTTTACACCGGCACGCACATGCCCAGTGTTGGTGAATGGTCACGTGATCCGCGTTTTCAGTTGTTTTAATGTGGACGGAGATCAATTCTAATACGCAGCTAAAATGCTGGTGTGGACGGAGATCGTATTCGTTTTAATTATCCGTTTCTAAACTAAAACGCAGTAGTGTGGATGGGGCCTAAATGTGTGACATTTGAACACTCACGTGAGGTACAACATATTGTAAACCATAATCCAAAGTGCAGGATGAGAATATTATTAAACATTAAATCGTCATTCATCTCTTTTTTGTTCTATATTGGCAGGCATTTAGTATTACTGACATAAGCAAAAGTTTGTCTCATTTTCTATCATCAAACATAATTATATCATGCATGTGAGGGGTAATGTACAGTCAGTCAGTGTCATTGTCATAAACCATAAACCATTGTCATAAACCATTGTCATAAAGGAAAGGACCACAGAGTGATTCAAGGGACATGAAAATTGTATTACAGTATCACACCTATGTAGAAAATTGGTTGCCAGTTTAGTGGTCATTCAAGGAAAATATTAGACTTAACAATCCTGCAACTCACTAATCAGAATCCAGTATTCCAGAGAGCATAATACATTTTGTCATTACATTGACCATGTCTATCCGGTTTTCTTGATATCCATTGAAAAAACCCAAACCAGTCAGCCAGTAATAGACAATAAAACGCCTCACCTCCCATATGTGCTGGCGGCCCACAGAGAAGAACCACACCTTGCCCTTCTCTGACACTCACTGGACTTCTCCTCTGGGTTTTAAACTCGTCCAGATCTATTAGAAAAACACAGGTCAGACAGAAACGACGGAAATAAGCAATAATGGTAATATATAAAAATGTAATAGTCACAATTTAAACCTAACCCCACCGCAAAAAGTGATCAGTTGACTTAACTTAAAAAAGTGTGGAAACGTGTTGTCTTAAAATTATTAAGTAAATAAACTTCATGCTTAATCGAAAAAATTAAGTAATGTGGAATTGTCAAGTTCACACAACTTAGTTTTTTCAATTAAGCATTAAGTTTACTTAATATTTTATGTAACTTGTAATAATGCATGTCATTTTAAGGCAACGAGTTTAGTAAAAAAAAATTAAGTGAACTGAACACTTTTTACAGTGAATGACTTGTCTGACAGTAGTCTTTACTTAAATAACAATTATATTTACTGTATTTAACATTGTATATTATTTTAAACAAATAGGAAATCATAAAGTTTGGAATCTACTTTCCACAAAAATAGTTCCCCAAAACATTAACTTTCCCTCATAATGTTATAGACTCTATTTATTTTAAGGAACACAAAAGGAGATGTTAAAGGAGTAGTTCACTTTAAAAAAAACTTTTGCTGATAATTTACTCACCCCCATGTCATCCAAGATGTCCATGTCTTTCTTTCTTCAGTCGAAAAGAAATTAAGGATGAACAAATCTTTTTTCGAGTCATTTGATTAATTTAACAAACAAAATGAACGAATTGACTCGGAAAAAGATTCGTTCATTTTGATGATGAGTTCGAACAGGAGAGTCACACAGAACAGAGCAAGGCGGGCATTTGAGCTTATAAAACTTAAACTTTGTTATTTATTTTTTAAATGAGCGATCGTTTCGCTTGATAAGACCCTTCTTCATCGTCTGGAATCGTTTAAAAGCCCTTTGAACAGTTTGCAGTTTGCACTGAAACTGTCTTTTGGACCTTGAACCGTTTGGTGCCCAGTAAAGTGCATTATATGGAGAAAAATCCTGGAATGTTTTCATCAAAAACCTTAATTTCTTTTCGACTGAAGAAAGAAAGACATGGACATCTTGGATGACATGGGGGTGAGTAAATTATCAGCAAAAGTTTTTTTTTAAATTGAACTACTCCTTTAAGTAGAAGGTTAATGCTGCTCTTTCCCCCACAATGAATGTGAAAGATGATCAGCAGCTGTCAATCTTCAAACATGATAAAAAGTCTATTATGTACTGTAGCTTACACAACTGAAGCTAAATACTGATAATTTAGTATAGCAGCTCTTAAATCTATATTTAAATGCCAATAATGTCAAATGTCACCAGTTATTGCGTGTCTCAAAACTGATCAAGATGCACAAAACTTGAATGAGCAAATTGCACAAATGAAATCTGAGAGCCTAAAGATGAGTTCAGTCTGTTCTTCATGAAAAACTATTCTGTGGCTTTGGATTTGGAATATAAGTCACATGGTGTTACGTTCCGTGGTGGTTAGAAGCACGAGGAGACGAGGAATTGTGTTTCCACGAGGTCAGGAAACAAGGGTTTTCATTAAAGAACACAGGAGAAACATCCATTCACCAACTACAAACAATAACCAACACTGAACACTGACAAGAGCGGAACTTAAATACACCGAGGAATGAAGAGGGAAACAAGACACAGCTGGGGCAAATGAACTCAACACAGGTGAATACACTGAAAACTAACGAAGAGTGGGAAAACCGGGACACAGGACTGAACCAAAACACAATGCAGGGGGAAACACAGGACATACATGTAACATAACGCCCCCTCCAAAAAAGGCACGTTCTCACGCCGTATAACTTCAATAGGGGTGGGCGTCCCGGAGGCTAACGAGGGCATGGCCAATCCGGATCAGGAAGCCTCCAGGGCGGAGCTGGCAGTTCAGGGACCAGGGCGGAGAAGGATGTGCAGGTGGCCATGGCGGAGAGGACACTTCGGGTGGCCATGGCGGAGACGACCCTTCTTGGGGGGAGTGGCAGACTCAGGGACGTCCTCAGGGACAGAAGACTCAAGGACAGGTTCCAGGATCGGGACAGGATCCGGGCTGGACGGGACCAGCAGTGAAGAAGTTTCTGGGCTGGACGGGACCAGCGGCGAAGGCTCTGTGCTGGACGGGACCAGCGTCAAAGACTCTGTGCTGGACGGGGCCAGTGGCGAAGGCTCTGGGCTGGACGGGACCAGCGGCGAAGGCTCTGTGCTGGACGGGACCAGTGGCGAAGGCTCTGGGCTGGACGGGACCTCCGGCGAAGGCTCTGTGCTGGACGGGACCAGCGTCGAAGACTCTGTGCTGGACGGGACCAGTGGCGAAGGCTCTGGGCTGGACGGGACCAGCGGCGAAGGCTCTGTGCTGGACGGGACCAGCATCGAAGACTCTGTGCTGGACGGGACCAGTGGCGAAGGCTCTGTGCTGGACGGGACCAGCGTCGAAGGCTCTGTGCTGGACGGGACCAGCATCGAAGACTCTGTGCTGGACGGGACCAGTGGCGAAGTTTCTGGGCTGGACGGGACCAGTGGCGAAGGCTCTGTGCTGGACGGGACCAGCGTCGAAGACTCTGTGCTGGACGGGACCATCGGCGAAGGCTCTGGGCTGGACGGGACCAGCGGTGAAGGCTCTGGGCTGGACGGGACCAGTGGTGAGGGCTCTGGGCTGGGCGAAGTTTTTGGGCTGGACGGGACCAGTGGCGAAGGCTCTGTGCTGGACGGGACCAGCGTCGAAGACTCTGTGCTGGACGGGACCAGCGGCGAAGGCTCTGGGCTGGACGGGACCAGCGTCGAAGACTCTGTGCTGGACGGGACCAGCGGCGAAGGCTCTGGGCTGGACGGGACCAGCGGCGAAGGCTCTGGGCTGGACGGGACCAGCGGTGAAGGCTCTGGGCTGGACGGGACCAGTGGTGAGGGCTCTGGGCTGGGCTCGACGGGACACACAAATTAACTCAACACAGGTGAATACACTGAAAACTAACGAAAAGCGGGAAAACTGGGACACAGGACTGAACCAAAAACACAATGCAGGGGGAAACACAGGACGTGTCCTACATGTAACACATGGACTACTTTTATAATGCTTTATTGTCTTTTCTTTATTCAGCTTTTTTTTTTAGTCCATGGTCAACATCATTCACTTTAATTGTTTGATAAAGAGCAGCGTGAACATTGTGCCTAAAGGATCCTTTTGTGTTGAACAGAATAAAGAGCATCGTATAGGTTTAGAATGAGTGCGAATGATTTTTCGTTTTCGTATAAATTATTAAACTGCAACAATACTTTTCTCCTTGATTGCTTTTAAAACCAACGAGGATAAAAAAAGAATGAAAAATAAACCAACACATAAAATAATAAACTGCATACTTTCATGTGTGAATATCTTAAGCTTTTTTTTCTGTGAATGGAACAAAGAGATAATTGAAGTTGATGGAGGTTGTGTTTGCTTCACCTGCACTGAATTGTGAGCGGGTAGTGTCTAGAGAACGACAAATTCAAACGGAATATGCATGAACAACACATCCACTCAAAACACAACAACCCCCCCCCCCCCCCCCCCCCCCCCCCCTCCACGCCTACGCGACCCAAACTATTTCGACACCATCCGCAAAGTAGGGGTTTGATCAGGCTTGTCTCTGGTAAGAGAGGGAACTTTTTTGTGCTTCACACGCAAGTTCCACTGAACTACCCACATCGAGAAAAGTTTTCTTCCAGAATGTTCAGTCAACGAATTTTTCAGTTCACATAATATCTCATTACAGAGTCCTTACAAGACATTTCTATGAGGCCAGAATAAATAAACCGACAGCTCTCTGCTATACATATGCAATAAAATCATTCCACTCCTTCGGATACTGTACATATAAAACATTCATCAAGAGAAAGACACACTCTACTGCCTCTAATTGGCTTCTCGGTTATCAACTATACGTTGTGTTCTATTCATTGCTTTCGGCAAAGTAAACACCGTAAGCCCTTGTGAAGCTGCAGAGATTGAATACAGTATTGTATTGAAAGTAATGAATTTGTGACCTGTAAAAAGAAACGGTGAAGGGAAGTGCTTTTTCTAGCATCTCTATAATAATTCGATAATAATGAATTTGAGAAAACAAAGAGGTTAAATGTACCATTATATTCCTTCAACACTTCAATTATTTTAAAAGTACAACAAATTAGCACTAATTAAAAAACATATTTAACTGTAATGAAATCTAAACATTATCTTTGCTTGCTTAAATAATTAAAATCAATTGTACACAGGCCAATGCTGCTGATGGGGTGTTTCTGCTGCAGTTATTGGGATAGGAAAGTGATTTTTTGAAATCATCTAAGAAATGTGTATGTGAGATGAGGGGCTCTATCTTGCACTCGGCGCAAATGACTTCGTACACTGACGCATGTATCATTCCTATTTTGCACCCACGCAAAGCGGACTTTTCCCTCCACAGACACACGTCGGTTAACTAAGAAATACACTTGCGCTCCCCGGGGCGGTTCAGCGCAAAGAGGAGGCGTGTTCCGGCGCAAACTTTCCCTCATGCTATTTACTGTTCTATAAAACAATTGCGCCACTGACCAGAAAAAAACTAGTCTAAAGTCAGTGGCGCGTTGCGCGTTGTTCATTATGCTATTTTAAGCGCGCATGCTTGGCCATAATGTAGCGGGTGCACAACGCGCATACACTTTGATTCTCTCATCAACACAGATGCAGCAGTTTTTATTTTTGCAAATCATACATTATAACAAGGAAAAATATTAACACATGAGGGAAATCATTGTGGTGTCCATGAAAATTTTTCAGTCAATGTTACGTTTTTTTCCTCCCACGCCTGTTTAACCGACGCTGATTTGTATGGGGATGGGAGAAACCCACCCACGATAGATAGATAGATAGATAGATAGATAGATAGATAGATAGATAGATAGATAGATAGATAGATAGATAGATAGATAGATAGAGAGATAAATAGATAGATAAGTCTGATTTGAACGTTGAATTTCTTGTTATTTCTGCATGCATTCTACTTCAGACAGTCAATAGACAGTCAATAAACAGTCTGAGGGTGTTACTGCATGAGGGTTTATGCCATAGTTTACAGGTGCACGCAAAACACGCAATACAACGTCACTTCTCTGTCTTTGACGGTCCTGACAAGAACGTCGGTCTCCTCGGCTGTGAACCGCTCCTGACGCGCGCCTGGTAAATCCGCCGTTATAATAGCAATCCGCCATGCAACATGCGCACCTGCTCTTAAAGGGAATGTGAGATGACGCTCTGATTGGTTTATTCCACGTTACGCCCAAACCACACCTATGAATAATGAAGCTACTTCAGACTAACCTCTTTTAGATTTGCGCCAGGCGCAAGAGGCATTTATCCCGCCGGGAAAATAGCAACAGCGCCGGGATCCGCCCACAAAGTTACTTGCGCTTTGCGCTTTGACACTTGCGTTTCAGATCGTTAAAATAGGGCCCCATAAGTTGTAACTTCAAAGTAAAACAAATTATATATACTGCAATAAAATAAGTCAATTTGGTAACCGTTTTTGGCCACTGGATCCCATTTTTTGGTTTATACAGTCATAGTCATTTTTAAGAGCCATAATCTGCAGATTAAACCAGCACTGCCTTGGGCAGAATGAATAAGCAGCAGCAGAAGTATTTCTTTTGATTATTATTCAGGCATCTCATTCAATAGTACCCTGCACTACTCTTGTTAAAAAAAAATCTAAATTTTTACTCTAAATGGACTTTGACTAAATTAGTTTCAAAGTAGAGAATAAGATTTAACATAAACTCAAAAACATTTAACTGCAATGACTCAGAGTTGTCTTTAAGAATCCAGGTGAAACAATTAACTGAACTGAAAGGTGATGTACTTTCAACAAGGCTGGGATTTAATATACTATGAGATGAAATACTAGCAATTTCTGAGTGTATGTTGTCACACAAATTGACACCATTTCCAAATTAAATGTGACTTTGTTCTTGGAGCCATACTGAAGGTTAGGCTTGCAAACAATATTTTGAAACAACCAGAATTTATATCTGCACCGAGAAGAAGCTTTAGTCCTTCATTTATTGTCCTCTGCTGTCTCCAGACACCAAAAAATATATAGGGCTGAGTCCATGAACTATAGTGGACCACACAGGAGATTTTCTCTAGGGTAGCTGTGGAAATGCAGTGAAGCCTTATTGATTTAACACTGTAATGCTTTAGTGTAAAATTCATCAGTCCGAAAAGTTCCATTCTTCAAGTAAACATCTACCTTTAACATCCAGAGCAGTTAGCTAATGTAGAAACAGTCATTCTGACTCAACCACAATAGCCTTGCCTTTCCACCATAAACTCAAAATGATTTAAAAATGGTCCACAAAAGCATCTACAGTATCATAAAATCTTCCTCTTCTGAGTTTTTCCTCAAACCATTCTCAGGTTGTGAGAGAATCATCATGAATTATATATATATGAATTATTTGAGTACTAGTGTACCATAATAAAATATGCAGATACACACATATGTGCCTCAAATTATTAAGCACATTCACTAGGGAATCATCGGCTTGTGAAGCATTTTACAGCTTGCTAGCAAGATACAGATTAGATAGAGATGTCAAACCAAATGAAGCAGAAAAGCACAAAAGATCAACATGATTAAGTGAAGAAAGAATAAATGGCTACGCTGCACCAAGTGACAGAGTGCTTAAAATAACTAATCAAGCTAGCATTAATGGCTAGTGGATATTTGGAGCATAGGCAAAGTAAAAAATATACCTCACAATTTTACACATATTTTGAAATTTGTGTATATAGTGCTGCAGCACGCATAACGAGACGGAATAGGAACTCAGAATAGTATTTATTTAAACTTCATAACACTCAGGAACACACAGGGAAACGTTGGAGAAATCGCAAACCGCTAAACACATACGAGAATCGAAAAGGGATGAACATAACAGGGAGTATACAAGACGAACACAATGACTGACAGGTGAAAATTATATGTAACCACAGAAACAAACGAGGAGATAATCAGTAACTAAGGAAACCGGAACTAAACAGGGGAGCTTTTCCAAAAAGCAGTGGTGGATGAAGTACACAAACCATGTACTTGAGTAAAAGTAAAGATACTCAAGGTAAAATATTACTCAAGTAAAAGTAGAAGTGCTGCCTTTAAACATTCACTTGAGTAAAAGTACAAAAGTATTTGCCTTCAAATGTACTTAAGTATCCAAGTACTTAGATTTTTTTTATGGCTATAATGTCCTATTATAATTTGTCACAAGACTCTTGCTTAACTCAGTCTAAGTGAAGACTAATGTCACTCTTGGCACACCGATCTATTAATGAAATGACATTAATTAGTCTGATATATATACACTACCGTTCAAAAGTTTGGGGTCGGTACGATTTTAAAAACTTTTAAAATAATTCTCTTCTGCTAACCATGGCTGCGCTTATTTGATTAAAAATACAACAAAAATCAGTTATAGTATTAAATATTATTCCAGTCTAAATCAGCTGTTTTCTGTGTGAATATATAGTAAAGTGTAATTTATTCCTGTGATCAAAGCATCACCAGCATCACAAACTTTTGAACGGTAGTGTATATATATATATATATATATATATATACTGTATGTATGTATATATATATATATATATATATATATATATATATATATTTGAATTGAATTAATTTTTTGTGTGTTTAATTTTGGAGGGAAGGGGAATGATACATTCACATAAACCTGCACGACGCCATTAAATATGTGTGTGTACACACACACACACACACAGACACACACACACACACACACACACACACATATAGGCTATGTATATATATATATATATATATTCTATATTCTATGTTATGGGAGCAGCCAATTTCCCTCCAAACACAAAAACGTATTGATGCAGTGTTTCTGCTAGGCTACTCCCCAGAAAAAAAAGCTATTATATGCAAGTCATTTTAGTGGCAAAGTAAGCAGTACATTATGCGTCAATACTTACTGATAATTGCTGCAATAATAGCTGCTGCTCTCTGTCCCGCTTAAAATCATTGTCAACGCGATTTGTTTGGAACTATTGAGAGCTACACGAATAACATGACCGCGCGGCGGCGAGATCACTGTCACAACCATCTATGTTTGCAACTCTCATATTTAACGGCTCTGGGGTGCGTTTCCCGAAAGCATTGTTATCCAACTATGATCGCAATTTCCATTGAACTCTATTGGTAACGACGGAACTTGCGACCATAGTTGTCTTTGGGAAACACACCCCTGGTTCGCGCTTAGTAGATTCCGCCAAGGCAAGTTCAAAACAAAGCGCGCGCGCTGTACTGTGATTGGTGGCTCGACCAGTTACGTTTTTATCCACTCATAAATAAAAAGGAACGACTGATTTTGAAAATGTAGTAGAGTAAAAAGTAAGATATTTGTCTTTGAAATGTAGTGGAGTTAAAGTAAAAGTCTCCCAAAATTGAAATACTTGAGTAAAGTACAGATACGCAAAAAAGCTACTTAAGTACAGTCCACCACTGCCAAAAAGCATTGTTGGCCAACTATGATCGCAGTTTCCATTGAACTCTATTGGTAATGACAGAACTTGAGACCATAGTTGGCTTTGGGAAACGCACCCCAGAGCAGGACAACAGGAACTTGTTTATGGGTGTTGCTGATGGCCAGCACCCCAGCAGAATCGGAGCGGCTGTTCTGTCGGACAACATCTCCAAGACGTTGCACACCATCTGACTAGTAAGTCAAAGTCCAATTCACAGTCTTTGCTGTCCCAACTTAATTGATATAAGTAGTGTAGAACATTATATAGAAACTGTGTCTATTCCTCGTCTAGTGAGGCCAAACAATAAATCTAGTGTAGGATCTAGGAAAAATCTTATTGTAATTAAACCAGAAAATCTAAATATCAGTGAACAAAAACAATTTCTAAAACTAGGTCTTCTAAACATTAGATCGCTCACACCTAAGGCGGTTATTGTAAATGAAATGGTCACAGATAATAGCTTCGATGTACTTTGCCTTACTGAAACCTGGCTTAAACCAAATGAGTATTTCGGTCTAAATGAGTCTACTCCGCCAGGATATTGTTATAAGCATGAGCCCCGTCTGATCGGTCGTGGCGGCGGTGTTGCAACAATCTATAGAGATATTCTTAATGTTACTCAGAAAACAGGTCACAGGTTTAATTCGTTTGAAGTACTTGTGCTAAATGTTACGCTCTTAGATGTAAGAAAGAAATCCCTATTATCTCTAGCCTTGGCTACTGTATATAGACCTCCAGGGCCCTACACTGAGTTCCTAAAAGAGTTTGCAGACTTTCTCTCAGATCTATTGGTCAATGTCGATAAAGCAATAATTGTTGGAGATTTTAACATACACGTAGATAACACAAATGATGCGTTAGGGACTGCGTTTACAGATTTATTAAACTCCTTTGGGGTCAAGCAAAACGTCAGTGGTCCCACTCATCGTCTAAATCATACACTAGACTTAATTATATCATATGGAACCGATCCAACCGATATAGATATTATACCGCAAAGTGACGATCTCACTGATCATCACATGGTAACTTGTATAATACGTACTGCTGAAATTTGTCATGTTGCGCCGCGTTATCGACCAGGCAGAACAATCCTTCCAATCACTATAGATAGATTCTCAAATAGCTTACCTGATCTATCTCAGCTGCTCAGTGAACCCAAACAAACAGATGAATTAGAGGAAATGACCAGCAGTTTGAGCACCATTTTCTCTAGTACATTAGATATTGTTGCACCAATTAGATTGAAAAAGGTTAGAGAGAAAACTAAAGCACCATGGTACAATAGTACTACACATGCTATCAAGAGAGAAACTCGTAACTTAGAGCGTAAATGGAAACAAACTAATTTAGAGGTCTTTAGAATCGCGTGGAAAGACAGTGTGTCACGTTATAAAAAGGCTCTAAAAGCAGCCAGGGCAGAGCATCTCCGCAAACTAATAGAAAATAACCAAAATAATCTAAGGTTTTTATTTAACACCGTGGCTAGACTAACAAATAAACAGACATCACCAGAGCAAAATATTCCGTTACAGTATAGTTGTAATGATTTTATGAATTACTTCAATGAGAAAATAGAAAGCATCCGAAATACAATTGTAAATGTACAATCCTCTATGGTGTCTTGTGATTCAGCCTCAATTATCGTCCCTCAAGAACAACTACACCGCTTTACAACTGTAGGACAGGAAGAGCTAAATAAACTTATCATTGCATCTAAACCAACAACATGTTTATTAGATTCAATACCCACTAAACTACTGAAAGAAGTGTTACCTGTAGTGGAAGAGCCTCTTCTCAATATTATTAACTCGTCTTTATCTTTAGGTCATGTTCCAAAAATATTCAAGCTGGCAGTAATAAAACCTCTTATTAAGAAACCGCAATTAGATCAAAATAACTTAGCAAATTACAGACCCATTTCAAATCTTCCATTTATGTCTAAAATACTAGAAAAAATTGTGTCCGCTCAATTGTGTTCTTTCTTGCAAGAAAATGAGATATATGAAAAATTTCAGTCAGGATTCAGACCGCATCATAGCACAGAAACTGCGCTAGTTAAAATTACAAATGATTTACTTTTAGCTTCTGACCAAGGCTGTATCTCAATACTAGTTCTACTCGATCTTAGCGCTGCGTTCGACACTATAGATCATAAAATACTCTTGGATCGACTACAAAACTACACTGGTGTTCAGGGACAGGCATTAAGCTGGTTCAGATCGTACTTATCGGACCGTTACCATTTTGTCTGTTTAAATGGGGAAAAATCGAAGATAACGTCAGTAGACTATGGAGTGCCGCAAGGATCGGTGTTAGGCCCTCTGCTATTCTCAATATATATGCTGCCACTTGGTAATATTATAAGAAAACATGGAATTAATTTCCACTGCTATGCTGATGACACTCAATTATATATTTCATCACGACCAGATGAATACACTAACTTATCTAAATTGACAGAATGTCTTAAAGATATAAAATGCTGGATGACGTGTAATTTCCTGCTATTAAATCCAGATAAAACTCAGGTATTACTTATTGGTCCAAAAAACTACCCACAAAATCTCTTACAATACAACTTTAATTTAGAAGGATGTCCTGTTACCTTATCGACTACAGTAAAAGACCTGGGTGTTATACTAGACCGCAACTTGTCTTTCGAAAATCATATTTCATATGTTACAAGAACGGCCTTTTTCCACCTTAGAAACATTGCTAAATTACGTAACATGCTATCTGTTTCTGATGCAGAAAAGTTAGTTCATGCATTCATGACCTCGAGGCTAGATTACTGTAATGCTTTATTAGCTGGTTGTCCTGCATCTTCAATAAACAAGCTACAGTTAGTCCAAAATGCAGCCGCTAGAGTTCTTACTAGGTCAAGAAAATATGATCATATAACACCGATTCTATCATCTCTGCACTGGTTACCTATTAAGTTCCGTATCAATTACAAAGTACTACTACTGACCTATAAAGCCCTAAATGGTTTAGCTCCTGTGTATTTAATGGACCTTCTATCGCCCTACAATCCATCGCGTTCTTTAAGATCCCGAAATTCGAGGCTTCTGGTCATTCCTAGGATATCAAAGTCCACTAAAGGAGGGAGGGCGTTCTCACATTTAGCTCCTAAACTCTGGAATAGCCTTCCTGATACTATGCGTGGCTCAGACTCGCTCTCCCAGTTCAAAACTAGATTAAAGACGCATCTCTTCAGCCAAGCATTCACATAATACTTACCTTTTATACTACTGTTGAATCAGATCGAATGCATTAATATTATGAACAGCAGCTACGCTAATTATTTCCCATCTGCTTGTCTGCTGTTATCTCGGGACGCCAGTCCCGAGGTAAATAGCGTTCGTCAGCTCCAGTTTGTATCCAGCCTCTCACGGAGACTTCAGATGCTCCAACACCTGCGATGAGACGACTCGACGCCTGTGAAGAGACGACTCGACGCCTGTGAAGAGACGACTCAACGCCGGCGATATGTTATGCCCTAAATTAATACATGATGATTAACTAACTATATTCTTCTATGTACATTTCTGAAATGCACTTTCTGTAAAGCTGCTTTGAAACAATATGTATTGTGAAAAGCGCTATACAAATAAATTTGAATTGAATTGAATTGAATTGTTTATAATCCAGCTGTTGATGGGGTGTCTTTGGAGGTGGAGCTGATGATGGGCAGGGACCAGGAGGAGCAGGTAGAGGGAGATACCATGGCTGAATCGATGGTGGGAGCAGATTGAGAACCCTAAATGCCCTGCACACATACTTCCCACTTATCTTTCTTTTTTCCTTTTTGAAGGTGGTACAATGCCGTTCTGGCCTAATTTAACCTTTGGCAACAGCCCAAACTGTAAAGTCACTCTTTGGCAAAGTATCTGCTACTACTAATAAGTGTAACCTGACATATTTTGTGGAATGATGGAATTATAAACCGAATGTGTATTTTGTTTGTTCTTTTTTTTTTTTTTTTTTCATCTCATTCAAATACTGAGCGTTTCATGGATGAAATCCTTTTGTGACATGCTGGGTGCATTTTGTTCATGAAAGGTGTTTTCTGTTGTACACAAAATGAGATTCACTATTGTGGATGAAATTGAAGTAACTTCAGTTCCCTTTCGTAGTCACTCCGAGTTACGTCGGATGACGGAGAATGGGGGTTTCGCCAGAAAGCCTATCATCTTCGAGTATTAAAAAACGAGCCTATGGCAATGAAATGCCATGGGTCTGCGGAATTTGCATAATGTATCTCCGCCCCAGCGCGTGGGTATTTAAGGAGAGACACCTGCAACAGCAGATCATGTTTTCGCTTCGGAGCCAAGAGCATCTCTTCACTCCACAAACTCCAGCGAGTTTCACATTGCCTGCGAGCTGAGCAGTGGTCTGCCAGTCTGTGTGTTCTCCCTGGTCGCTTCAACATCCGCGGAGTTTTTCCTCTCACTAAAGAGCTGCACGCGGCACGTCTTTTTAAAGACGCGTCTTTCTAAAGACGATCTGCCCGTGTTTTTCTGAGTATGGTATTCTGATAGATTCAGCTGATGGGCGCGAGCGCTGTTTTGAGTGTTTGGGCTTTGATCGCGCTCAGACAGCGCTCGTGGATGTGTCACGTTCTCTCACTGGGAACGTGACCATCGCAATGTAACGGTCGAGACTCGATGAGCTCAATGAGTGAGAGTCCCCTCATCCACACCCCGATCTATTTTTCTCCACGTGAGATAATACTTCGGCTGGTGGCCAGGGTGACCCAAGACGGCAGGTTTGGAACTAAACCGACGAAAAATTCCTCGGTCCACACCCCGTCTTTCACATTGCAACCTGCGTGGTCCCAGGTGAGTTCGCGGGCTCATTCGGTCCCCCGGCTGATGAAATCATGTATCACCGCATCACAAGGTGAGCTGGAGTCCTCTAGAGATGATGGCTCGTCTGTGCTGCCGTCCTCGGATGTGCTAGCATAACGAGTTTGATCCAGATTGCACAGCTATGCTTCCCGGGCTGCCGCGAGTATCGGGCTTGTGTGGAACCTTCTGCCATGTCCCGAGCACTTAAGGCTGTTGATTGGTTTTTGGGGGTGGCGAACCCAAATCCTTTCTACCCGGACGTGCATGAAGAGATCATGAGATCGTGGAAGTCTCCTTGACTTTTCGCGACTGCTCAGTGGCCTCTTCCGCCTTCTCTGCCCTTGTAGAGGCCGCGGCCTAGGGTGCACTGGGGTTCCCCCTGTGGAGTGTTCTGTGGCAACACTTATGTGTCCCCACAGCGCCTCCACCTGGCGTGGCGACTCTTAAGCACCCCTCCAATGCCTGTAGGTTCTTGTCTACTCCGGTGGCGGGGACCTATAGAGCTGCGGGGCAGGCTGCCACCTCACTGCGTGTTATTGCCATCCTCCTGGGTGTTCAATGACATGCACGAGGGTAGGGCTGATTCAGGGCTCATCCTTGAGCTGCCTGCCGTCACCGACCTTGCTCTCCGAGCGACGTAGGTGACCGCACGCTCCCTGAGTCAGGTGATGTCCACATAGGTGGTCCGACACCTCTGGCTAACCTGGTTGATGTGCGCGAGGCTGAGTGATTTCGTTTCCTCAACTCCCCCATATCCCAGGCTGGCCTCTTCGGCGGCGCGGTCGAGGACTCTGCCCAACAGTTCTCGGCTGCCCAGAAGTGGACTGTGGCTATTTTGTCTGACCCCGCGGCTTTGCTGCCTCCAGCTGCCGGCTCAGACGCCTCAGTCCGCTTGCTGCCAATTGCTCCCTCCTGCGACTTCGGGCCCCTACCGCCCGGCCCCCAGCAGCACCGGGCCGCGCCGTGGAGGTGGTCGCAGGAAGGCGCCCCTGCCCGTACCGGTCCCGCAGCCCTGCCAAGGCCAGGCTTGCGGCGCTCCCGTTACGGGCAGCTCAGATGTGGGTTGCAGTTCTTCAGGGAGTGGTTGCAGGGCCACTCTTTCCCCCGGTGGAGGGCTGGGGGAGATTCTTTTCTAAACCAAAGAGCTGCATCCCATCTCTGAGCCCTCAGAGGGCCGGACGACAGTGCGCGACGCTCCCGGGCCTTGCCGCTCTCGTCCCTCTCTGTCTCTGAGGGCGCGGATGACAGTGTGTGCCGTCTCCGGACCACACCACTCTCGTCCCTACGGGTAGGCATGCTGCGGCATATCTCCCCTGAGATATGCTTCCCAGTGTACCTTGGTATTCCTGTGTTAAGTAGGACTCCTTCATCCGTGCCTATACCACGACAGGGAGGGCAGACTTTGCTGGGCACTGGAAGACAGCTGTGAAGGTGGCGTGATTACACGGGGGCCCCCATTCCCCGTCATCCGACGTAACTCGGAGTGACTACAAAAGGGAACGTATCGGTTACGGATGTAACCCTCGTTCCCTGAGTAGGGAACGGAGACGTTACGTCTCCCTGCCACTTCCGCTGTACCGCTGGGTAGACGCCTGAGTTCAGTCTCGGCTCCTCAGCGAAGACATGATCTGCTGTTGCAGGTGTCTCTCCTTAAATACCCACGCGGTGGGGCGGAGATACATTATGCAAATTCCGCAGACCCATGGCATTTCATTGCCATAGGCTCGTTTTTTAATACTCGAAGATGATAGGCTTTCTGGCGAAACCCCCATTCTCCGTCATCCAACGTAACGTCTCCGTTCCCTACTCAGGGAACGAGGGTTACATCCGTAACCGAGACGTTAGTTCTGGGTCTAGAATTTTGTGCACTGACTTTACTGTCCATTGCCATTCAGTGGCGTGCATAGACCACTGCCCTAGCGGTCCCCCTCGGTCGAAATCGTATTCCGGGGGGCACAGCAATAACACAGAAAGGGCACTTTACTATTAGCGATTAAAGGGGCAGGGGCAGGGGCTCTAAAAAAGTAACCCAGGCAACTTAAATAAATCCATGGTTTCAAGTTAAAAATTCTAATTTATTAACTTAATTAAACATTTTAAGTTTCAAAAAGTATTATTGTTGAGTGCTGTTAATGTAAAACTGATTATCATTACATTAACTTAATATTGTGTGTAATTTAAACTCAAATTTCTGTGTTAATTTATTTTTGTTAAAAAATTAATTTGTAGTAACTTAATGAAATTGTCTTGATAACTTTGGAAATTGGGCAGTTGATTTCCAGTTACCAGCATGCTTTTCAAAGGACTGGATAAGGAGAATAAAGTGTTGAAATTAAGTGTTATTTTATTTGTTTTTAGTGAAAGGAAATACCTGCTCTTATGTTTGACATTTAAAAGAGTTTCTGATGTTGAAGATTTTACCATTGTGCCAAAGAGTAAAAAGTGTATGAAGGTAAACACTACATTGACTCTAAAAGCAAGGACTGAGCTAATGCCAGTGGCAAGTAATATCTTACTTGTTCACATGTTAAACATTTAGAATGTGCTATAATAGCAGTGTATCTAACTCAAATAGATAAGATTAACTGGTTCCAGGACTAGAACTCAAGTAGTTGGAGCAACTTATTTCTTTTGAGTAATCAACTTTAAAAATGTGTGTTCATGCTACAAATTAAGTCAATGTAGTTCGATGGTTTAATGTAATTTCAATAGAAGTTGTCAAAACTCAAAAACATTTATGCAAACTGTTTTTTAAAGGAGTGCAATGTGCCATCCTGAAACATTGTCACCAAAAGATTTGGTACAATTCTGGCAACAACAACTGCTGATTATTTACCATACATTTATCAGGATATTTGTAAGGTGTTCAGATGTGCTTAACTACTTTTTGTCTTCAATATAACTCAGAAACTCAATCTCTCACATTTACACCATTATGTTATACTAAGAGTAAGGCGCAGAGGAAGGTCTCAGATCAGCCTCCCCTGATGCTTTACAGGCACTGGACAATAAGAGAGCGATCAATTTGGAAGACACAGCAGGTTAGGGGTCCAGGCAATTGAGAGAAAACATTGATAACACATAAAGCTTGAGGACCTGCATGTGTTCCACCTTCACTCCGCATATAATTTAACAGAAGCCAGAGCCGTTTTAAAGATCACACTGGGTTTGACAGCAGGGAACAGGTCCCTGAACGCAGTCTCACATTCATCACAGGGCATCATTGCTACAGAAGAGCCAGCCATCAAAAAGAGAGAAGCACCAAGTTCACCTTGCCACCAGGGATCCAGGAGACATCACACAGAGAAAACAGGTAAACCAGGGCCATGAAGCATCAGTTCTCATCAGTCTATGATGTGGATCATAATGACTGAATGCTTTAAATTCCAGTACAATAAAACAAACTCTTGCTATGCTTACAGCTAATGAATCTAGTCAAATAATAATTTCTTATTTAGAGTTTTACCAGGAACTACACTGTTCAAAAGTGTTGGCGTGTAAGGCCCTGTTCACACCTGGTATTAAGATGAGTTCTTGGTGGATCGGATCACAAGTGGATGATGACAGGTGAAGACTGGGTCTAAAATATTTTGAGCTTGTCTACTTTCGACCACATCCAGAGGTAGTCAAAAACGCATTCGACCGGCTTTTGTAATGTAAACGCTCATGTGGTCGAATGAAACCTACTCTCCGCCTACTGACCTAACGTGTAAACATTATAGGAAGTGCGCTAGCCAGATAGGATTTAAACGTTATCGACTCAAGACCCAAGTTTGGTTTAAAGACGAAAAACGTACCAATGTTCTCTCACCATTCCTGAATTCTAACACACATTCACAGCGTTCGGCATCGTCTTGCAGGTGTCAGATGTCTCAGATGTACAGTATCTTCTGTGACACAGACTACTGGTTCAATAAATGCTTTAACAATTCATTCTCAATGCAAACGTGAAGTCGTGATCAGAATGCTCATTATTTTTGTCAAGATCCTACACACTGTATATTGTACTTTGGATGTGCATGTGCATGCTTCATATGATCAACAGTATGTCACTGCATGTTGATGTCGGGCAAATCGGAGAAGTTCCACAAAGTCTTTTGTTTTAGTGCATAAACCCTTGTTTTAGAACAACAAGTCAGTAGGTGGTCTTTTTGCTTTGCCCAGGATGCATCAGGGTAGATTAACGCTTACTAGATATACTAATTCCAATGCGGTTACATACATTTTTTACTACCTCTGAATGTGGTTTGATTGATCTGTTCACAAAATGTTTAGAAAGTGTTTAGAAAGTTAGAACAATATGTTTAGCATTCATAAATGGTGTTACGATCCTCGGTATTTGTTTTGTGTGGGTTGTTGTTTTGTATATGTGTGCAGGGATTGGCTGCGGTTGGAGGAGCCTGATTGGTGGATCTACTGATGCGCCGCTTTAAAAGGGCGGTGCTAATCGGAGATATCGAGCTCATTCTGGCGTTGGCCTGGTGGCGTGAATAGCTCTGGATTCCTCCTCCCGTCTACAGATCCCAAACCCTTCAGTTGATTATGTTTGTTTGTGATGATTTAATTCAGTTCTGTTCTATGTTTTAGGAGCGTAGGGGTGTCCTGCCCTTTATTTTTGACTTTGTTTGTGACTTTATTTATAAGGAGTTAGGGAAGTTTCTTTATTCCCCGATTAGGTCATTTATACATGTTTGTTTATAAGTCTATTTTGTTTATTATTTTGGCCTTGGGGCACCCTGAAGCCATTGCTCCTTAATTCAATTACTTTTTCCACCTTAAATAAATGATACTTTTGTGGAACTTAGAGTTGTGTCTTTGGTGATCTGTCGGCTGGGGTTTCTTTTTTACCAACAACAAAAGTTCACGTCAAGCCCGTCCTTATCACACGGGTCATAACAATGGTTACTTTATCTCAGAAGATCAAGGAACATTTTTACCATAAGCTGCAGAGAAAGTGCTTTGTAATTCCATAAATGCAAACCCTCAGTTCATGGTTAATTTAAGTCATCATTAACAAGCCATTTTTATACGATATGGATCATGTGCCTTCCGCAGTGCTGCTCGCTATATTAACTCTGACTACATTCAGAGACCATGCTTTAGCTGCTCTAAGGTAAAATGTGTCTACAGTTCACAAATCCACTAAAACCACCTCAAATGATGTGGAAAAGACTAACCAAGCATCATTGATGGAGTTTTTAGGTTTTTAGGAAGAGAAATGACTTAAACAGAGACTCACAAGCAATGTGAAGACTAGCTTCTCTGCTGAGAATGGTCCCGAAAGAGTTGGAGGCCAGACATTGGTAAATACCAGCATCCTCTTCCTTATTGAGCTGGCTGATTCGAAGGTTTCCTCCTGAGATGCTGTATCGAGAGCCAGGTTGAGGGGAAATGAAGCTGTCGTTCATTTTCCACCTATAAAACACAGGGGGAAGTTAGCAGAGAGTAAATGGAGAGTTTGGAGTAGCTACTTGAAAATATGTTCCTCCTTATTCGAAGTAAAACATAGTGAGATATATTTGTTTGATATTCAAAATATTTATATGGTACTTTACACAAACATAATACAAAATAGATCCTGAACCTTTTAAAAATGCTGAGTGAAAGGTAATATTGACTGTCCACCTCAAGCAGTGTTGTTATTTTTAGCTAAAACTAATACAATTATTGTTTATTGAAATAAAGCTGAAATAAACAAAAAAAATATTAAATGAAAACTAGAATTATTTGCTTGAGGACAACTGAAATAAAATACATTTAAGAAGTGCTAAAATGACGAAAATTTAAATTAAAATAAAATAAAGGTCAACAGAAATATAAAAACAATAAAACTAATAAAAATGACAAAATCGCATAACATAATTACTAAAACTTAAACTAAAATTAAATTGAAGTTTGAAAATAAGAACATAAAAGCTAATCCAAAATTTTAATAAAAATAACACTGACCTTTCAAGTCAAACTAGATATATGAGCCGATTTATTTTTTAGTCATGTTATTTTAAGTTTATTCAAGATGTTTGCAAGTTTTGAAACCCCAATTTTAAAACGCATAGTTTTTGATTTGTATGATTTTATCATTTTACAGAAAGAATTAAATAACTTTAAATAATAATCCTTTAATACTTTTAACATGTATTAATATATTTTCATTATCAACCTGAATCAAACATGAACAAAAAAGGAAAGAAAATTTCATTCATTTTGATCTATTTAAAAAAAAGAAAGAAAAAGAAGTGCTCAGCATTCATGAACACAAAGTGACAAAAACACAAACAACAGCAAAGGCTGTTAAGTAGAAAGACGTGACTTTTACAACAGATCGATGGCCCAGTCCAGTCACACAGTAAGACATCAGAAACCACAAAACCCAAGAGACGCACATGAGTTCAGATCCACTGCAGCAAAAGCCTCATCTTTACGTCATCATGCAATTAATCAATACAGTCAAGTAACGTAATCACTGAATTTCCTCATTAGTAAATCGTAATCACTGAAAAAAAACCAGACCTCTCTGTCAATGAAACATACAAATGAAAACAAATGAGTCTGCAGTGTGTATACCACAGCAAATTACGGCCATTTCAATTGAAGAACAGGAGAAAACAGAGAAGGGCACTATAGTGGCCATCTGGATGTAATGTGGACAAAGACATGATCTATGTCAATTACCTGTCTGAGTTTATGTACAATGGAAATCAATACAACACACAAAAAACTGGAAAAAAAAACATGAGGTCACGTTTCCCCCCCACACACACACTAAAGGTCACGTCTACGACCTTTCCATACTGATAGAAATCTGTGCCGTGCTGCACAAGTTAATGCATGGGACTTGGGAGATATATTTGCATGAACAGCTCACTGTTTGCTCTGCCTGTCACTCAAATTCAATGATGCACTTTAAGAAAAAAAAATAAAGGAATAAATTGGTTCAGCTGAATGGAATTCTTTCAGGGACTATATGCTCTAGACATATTATATTCTGAATACATTGAGAATGTTTTCCAGACTACTGAGGAGGGTGAATGCCCAAATAGTGCAGTTAGGAACATTCCACTCTTTTCAGCAGAAAACATATTCAAATTTATCATTTATCAGCTGAACAGAGGTACAAAAATCCAAGGACAGACTGTTTCAAAGTGTCTAGCATTTGAACACTTTAATTATTATTTTTACACTCCTTGTAGACAGATGTCAGGGCCTTAAAGTGGTGGATTTCCTTTGAAATGTTTTTTTAAATAACTGAACTTGAATATGCTAGTGATTTTAATGTAGGTCGTAAATATGTATATTTTCATATATATTCAGTCACGTGATCCCTCAGAAAGCATTCTAATATGATGATTTGATGCTCAAGAAACATTTCTTTCATTGAAACATTCCTGCTTAATATTTTTTTTATTTTATTTTTTTATGGCATATTTCTTCCGGATGAATAGAAAGTTTGTAAAAAAATACATTACAACTGTCACTTTTGATCAACTTAATTTGTCCTTGCTAAATAAAAGTATTAATTTCTTTCAACAACAACAAAAAACATGAATGCAAAGGTCACTTATATCAAAAGTTTGTGCCTGATGAGGTCCTGACTGGTCGACGCATTGTGCAGTTTGGTCATTTTTGAAACAGCAATTTCAGCGTGCAGACATCCTTTTTCTTTGTTCATTTAGGTCACTTTTATGGTTATTGAGGAGAAACACAACATAAGCTGCCTGACTAGAGAAACCTATAGCAACTGTGTCTTTGAGATTCAATTATACATACATTCAATTATACAAAAAGATTTAATTAAATTGAAAACAAAGCCGAAGAGATCAGGGGTCAAGCACAAGAACAAGAGGGTGTCAAAGAAAGAAAGCATCCATGGAAGAGAAGAAAATAGCTTTTTCAAAGAGAAATCCAATTAGCGTTAAAATACATACAGTAAATAAAACAGAAAGGCTAAACCACCTGAGACTAGTTCAGAGATGAGTCAAAGCAAGGACTGTAGCGACAATATAAAGGGTTCTCGGTAATAGCAGGAATGGAGAGCTCCACTCTTTGATAAAATAATGTGTCCTTGGCAGCCTGAAAAAGAGTTCCCTTCATGTTAGAAATATCCAACATGTGCTAAAGCGCTCAGGAAAACTTCCAAGGTCCCTACACTCGAACGCAAGCCTAGATTGAACAGGTTAATCAAGTATTTCGTGTCTTTGCCACTGACAAAAAATGATCAAATAAAGCTTGTCTTTGCTTTTTTTATACCAAAGTTCATCAGCATGCTGGGATCTCACCTGTAGGACGGGGACGGATGTCCCTGGGCTTCACAGCTGAAGGTGACCTCCCGGCTGGGCTCATTAAGATGGAGAGGGAATACAATACTTCCCGGCTGTTTGGTGAACACTGGCCTCAGAGGACCGCTGCCTTCTAAAGGTGAGGAGGAAAAGATCACAGTTACACGGCTAGTCAATGCTAAGTTTAGCTTAGCGTGCTTTTTAGAGCAAAGCTGTTCTGAAAGGTATCCATCTGTTCATTGGACGAAAGCCTAGCTGTCATCAATAGGGCAGCATAAATTTGGCGACATGGTCATTGAGAAATTATCTATCTCTGTTCAGCACAGAATACTAACAAGAGGTTTACAACACAAAGCCCACCTTGGTGGAAAGGGAGGTCATTATTGAGGAAGTTGGAGAAAGCAGGTCTCTCTCTCTCTCTCTCTCTCTCTCTCTCTCTCTCTCTCTCTCTCTCTCTCTCTCTCTCTCTCTCTCTTTACCTGAGGGGAGAATTTATATGGCAGTGCAGCCCTCCGGAGCAGCACCGGAGCAGCAAGCAGCCAAGGAGCAATTTGGAGGCCCAAATAAAAACTAATCTCAAATTCAATACCATCTGACAAGCCGATGAATTCGGCCAGCTTACCTCAGCATGAATATCTAGCCACAGACAGGGCGCACAGGGCGAGAGAGAGAGAGAGAGAGAGAGAGAGAGAGAGAGAGAGAGAGAGAGAGAGAGAGAGAGAGAGGAGAGAGAGAGAGGAGAGAGAGAGAGAGAGAGAGAGAGAGAGAGAGAAAGAGAAATGAGAGAGAGAGAGAGAGAGAGAGAGAGAGAGAGAGAGAGAGAGAGAGAGAGGAGAGAGAGAGAGAGAGAGAGAGAGAGAGGAGAGAGAGAGAGAGAGAGAGAGAGAGGAAAGAGAAATGAGAGAGAGAGAGAGAGAGAGAGAGAGAGAGAGAAAGAGAAAATGAGAGAGAAATGAGAGAGAGAGAGAGAGAGAGAGAGAGAGAGAGAGAGAGACCTGCTTTCTACTTTTAACTTTAGACGTTTGTGTGCCCTCCAATCCGTTTGATTCTGATTCAAAGGTTTTATTCATCAAATGAAAAAGCCAATCTTGGTAAGTTAAAATACACACCTGCACACGCCCACGCAAACAGACACACACACACACAAACACACACACACACACACACACACACACAATGGGCCATGAAGCTCTGATTGTAGAGAACCGTCAGTTTAAGGAATTAAGTGTGGCATATTCAAGCTAACTCAGTTGTTAATTGTAATGAGCTTGCAGTAAGCTACGCAATCATAAAATATATCCCAATGGATCAATTATGTTAAGTGTATTTATGATTTTGAGCTTTTTTTTATTGACATTTATGCTCAATCTTACTGAAAGACAAATAAGCGTTTATATGTATATGTATCAATTATATGTCAATAATGGTAAATATAATTAAATGATAAATATTCTTCGTAATTGTTTTAAGATGTGTATAGCCTTGCGGAAAAGAAGTGTGCTTAAAGATACCATATGTAATTTTTTTCGCCGCTAGAGGTCGCTAACCTCTTACAATAACAAAGGCGTAGGTTGATGACGCAAAATTCCAGTTGAATTATGGAACTTGTCGTCAAGCTCATGGATCTAATAATGCTTATGGATAAGTGAATACATTGATGTTTTTAACATGACTGTGGTAGGAAGTAGGGCGCGATTGCTAATGACAGATATCAGCTATCAGACAGATATCAGCGCCACACGCGAGTCCCGCGGATATAAAGGAATAAGGACATTTAATTCTACCAGACTACCCGCAAGTGCTGAATTACTACTCACACAGGTCAGTTTATTTGACAAATGAAGCTTGTGAGGTAACGCAGCGCTGATTCACTTGGTCTACACTATCACACTAAACTGCATTTGTGTTTGTTGGCTGTATGAGACTAGCAGTAAGCTAGATCAACATTAGAATAACATACAGATCATATTCTAACATTTCATCATGTTAAACTATCATTCTCACCAGTATCTTCCTTGCTCTATTTAAAGTAACACCAGGTTACTTTTGCTCTCGGGGTGGGGTCCCCCTACAGTTGGGAAACAGTATTGTCCTCTAGACCTCTACTACTGTCGTAAACTCTGTCATCCTACATGCACGTGCAATTGTTAACAACCACGATAGATAGCCCTGAACACTGTAGGAGGAGGTCACGGTGTTCTGCTTGCGTCTTGTCTGAAAAATGATCGCGATGATCACGTTTACAAGGCAGCGTCATTATAGTAGCCTAGTCTATTGGTTACCGTTTTACTGGATCTATATGATACTTCAATGCAATGTTTGAGTGGTAGATAATAACCATATATCGTCAATATTATAATATCAAGCTACCATAAATGAATCTGCAAATTTTACAAATCGATTTGCATTATAGCTTGAGGCAAGACAAATAAACAAATATCACAGACATGTTAGGTATCCTAAAATATGATTTTGTACATCTTATATATTTACTTGCAAGAATGTAGCCCCTACCAAACTTGTACACGCCGTTTAGACATAGGCTTTCATTTGATTTTTTTATTTTTTTTTGCCAAGTCCGCATTGGTCGGGCACCCCTCCTCCTCCTTCAGCTCACGCCAGCGAGAAAATGCTGGCCCAATGTTGATCCTCGTTCTGCCTTTAACGCGATCACTTTCTCTTTTTCTCTTTTTGCTTTGCTCCGATAAAACCTTTGCTTTCTTGTTTTTCTGTGCTGCTTCGGCCATGACTATAACATTTGGCTCGCACGTCCGATTTTAAGGAAGTGGGGGTGGTGGTGGAAGTGACGTATATGCCGTAAAGCAGTCGAATTCTGTAGTTCTCTTTGTTCGCCGGTTACTACCCGAAACCCGAAGTTTAAAAGTACGATTAAAAACGCTACAGATCCCGTCAGGCTATGGCAGACGTGTCATTCAACCAGGGATGTACTGGGACTGAAATTCAGCCCGGGACTTTAAGATGGAGAGGCCTTTTATGCGAGTGACCTTGGTGCACGAGCAGAAGGATTTTTTTGCAGTTATTTTAATTCTAATAGTGTTTTATGGTATAAAGATAATCAGATTACACTGAAGACATTCATGAAATTTTAGGATGACACCTGCCTCTTCAGGTTGTATATAAGCAAGTCACCACTGCACTTACGCAACCAGGTCAGCAAAACCTAATCTCGAATACATAAATCAAGTCACAGTATGTCACGTGTACAGTCAGTATATAATATATATCTATAAAAATATAACATATGTAAGGGATAATTATCTGTTATCAAGAAACCGACCGCATTCTACATTGGAATTCTACCAAGCCATGTAATAAATACCTATATTTAAATGCAAATATAAGCAATTTCAGTGTATAATAAATCACTAATATATCACTAATTGTGCACCTTTCGGCCCCACCCATTTCGTTCTCTTCTTTCCTTCTTTTCACCATGTTTACCGTCCGTCTCTGTTGCATTCACACAAACCCGCCAAACATGACCAAAAGTAAACTCCTTTGATCGGGACCTAGTTTGAGCCAATCGGATGTCAGGAAAAACGAGGATCAGTCCAAGTTGGGAGGGGCCGCTCGTATCCCCCTCAGATTGAAAGTATTGGCGTGGCCCGGTCTGAAACACACACACACACACACACACACACACACACACACACACACACACACACTCATGCTGCAGCTGAGCGGCCGGTTAGGGCAGTCGCGTATCATTAAAAAAAAAAAAAAAAAAACAACTCTTTGACCACCGGCCGGTCTTCGGCCTGAAATGGACGGGCCGTACGGGATTGCTCCCGGTATTCCCGATGGCCAATCCGCCCCTGCATTCAACCTATTGTAAGTCGATGTACCATCACAAGAGACTTGGAAATATATTATGAAGGTTGAAAAGTTACCTGGTGTTACTTTAACACAGGCTTATCTGCTCATGATAAAAATGAATAAGAGGGAAAAATCTTCCCAAAATGTAAAAAAGCATCTAATTCAGTTTGGCTTCAACTGGTGAGAAACACAACTGAATGAATCAGGACTATATGTAAGTGCTTTTATATGTAAGTGCTCTATGTGTTTTGTGTTTCTACTCCTCAATCAAAGCACATTTAATTAACCACAATTACCTCCGTGTGTCCATTGTGTTCTCCTGCAGTTAAAATGACCTGGTGCCATATGCTCAAAAGATAGAAATTAAAGCAAACTGTTTAACCGGTGTAATTGTTTACAGGTTTTTTAGTCAACTTTCGAAGAGACGAAGCAAACGAATGCAGTTAGTAGTGAATGCACTTTTTTGCATCTAGAGACACAGGTAAAATATTTGACTTTCTAGAGCGTATTGAGTGCTGGCAATTAAATCACAAAGGTATCCAATATTCGTTTCGAGTGGGTTTGCTGTTAATGTAATTAGTATTTGGTTGGAGTGGATGGATGTCATGACCATTTCACAATGCTGTAATATCTGTTTTAGCAGTATCAGTTATTTGCTGTTATTAATGAACAATTAACTGTTATTTTAAAAATATGAACACCACTGGCAGAATCTAAATCTAAATCTGCCTAAGTGTATGTTTTTGGGGCTAGATGTTATGTGTGTGGCTTATATTATATGCAATTTATTAATAATAGTACCACTAATATATGTTTTATGTATACTTTTAATATTTTATTGGTTTCACTTTATTTGGATGGTCCCTTTAACACATTCAGTTGACTATAAGTAACGTTGCACCTACATCTCTACTAACTCTCACTAGAGTGTTAGTAGAGTATTAGTAGACTGGTATGGTTAGGGATAGAATAAGCTGACATGTAGTTGCGAAGTTACTTATAGTCCAACGTGATCTCATGAGAATACGTGTGTATTTTTACGTAAAGTGTAGTTCTATCACACGTACATTTATGTACGTTTTATACACGCAGAAACGTATAATACTGACGTTTTTACAGCACTAAAACGTAAAATATTTACGTATTGACAGCACAAAAACGTAATGTATTTACGTATGAACAAATCTATCGACGTAGAAATTTGTACGTATTACTATTTATGCATAATTGTGGCATTAATGTTTTGACTCTATTGCATTCAACTGTCTTATCAATTAAGTTTTCAGTCCCATTTATTAATATAATAACTTAAGGCCTAACGTTACTCATACATATTAACATTTCGCTCTGTTCGTGCCTTCTGCAGCAAACTAGTTTCGGGGGATTAGCCTGCGTGGTGTTAAAGAATAACGTTACACTTTTATTAATAATACCTTGTTTAATCGTTTAACCATTTTTTAGTTTATTTAAGTTACACAAAAAGTGTTTTCGCCAATAAAATACAACATACTGATACATTCACAAAAGACATACATTTAATTAGCTTGATGTAATCCAAATCTTAGAATCCATACGTTGTTTGCAAGAAACAGATCCAAATTCAGCCCTTTATCCAGTGATCTTCATCTCCATTTTTCAGCAGCGACCGCAAACGTCAAATCCCGCCCTTGTGATGAATTCAAATTCAAAAAATGCGCCTTCAAGAAGCGTTACGACATGTTTTACGGCCGTGATATCAAACGCTCATTGGCTCTCGCCTGCTTCGTCACAGATTGCGACATGCCGTGTTTCAATCGGTGTAGTACATTTGAAATGGAGAAGCGCGCGCGCCTTCACAGAGCGAACCGAAATCGGATTAACATTTTCATGGATTAACGTTAATAATTTAAATTCTGATCTGTACCTCATACACAACTAGTATAATACTGCCAGAGATGACTGCGACTGCAACGCATCATCATGTGAACGACTTTTGGTACCGGTTTTGACATTTTCGCAATAAATAAATGATTGTGAAATTGTATACTTGTCTGTCTGTTATGTTGTTTTTTCTCTCTTCATAATTGTGTTAGCCTACGTTGTTTTAAGGAATGGTTATGGGTAGCTTTAGGGGTATGAGTAGGATAGTGGCTCAAAATATATTTTAATGCTATATTGTTAATAAAACTGCCATTTACCTCTGTCCATTACATTTTATCCTTTTTATATTCTGTATAAAATGGATATGTTTAGGTTTTGGGAGTAGGATTAAGGGATCTTAATTACATTTATCTTTAAAATTAAAGTATACAGATATCTTTGTGATATGAAATATACGTAAATAGTTTACGTTTTGTAGCTGTAAAAACGTAATAATGTTACGTTTAAATGTTGCAAATACGTCCATATTATACGTTTCAGCATCCGTCCAAACGTACAAAAACGTACGTTTTCTATCTTTGAAAATAACGTATAATACCTACGTATTAACAATGAGACCAGGCTGTATAGTCAGTAGAATGTCTGTTGGAGGAGCATCACAATAAAGAGTTGGCAGATATTAAGCAGACAGTCTACTAATACTCTAATGAGAGTTAGTTGACATGTCGTTGCAAAGTTACTTATAGTCAACAGGATGTTCAAAAGGGACCATCAAAATAAAGTGTTACCATTTTATTTTCCTGATTGATAATCGATTTTAATTTTGCCGAAAAGCCAATAATGCAGGTTCCCATTGTGACGTCTTTCCCCATATAATGAGAGATAACAATTCTACACAACCTGCTAGCGGAGAAACGAGTGCTTTCAAAAATCACACACTGAAGAAGTTCCTGAACGTCATGAAAAAGAGCAAACCGTCCTTTTTAAATCAAAGACTTAAAAGCAAGAGGATTAAGTCTGACCCTGCCAGTGACTGAAAGACAATGTAACTGCTTCATCAAAAAGAGATCAATAAGGGGGCTTTTGTGCTTCCACTTGGCTAAATGAGAACATAAATTGTGCTCTCCAATAAAAATAATGGCTGGTAGATTCATTTGCACATTAACCTATTCATGTCTCTCAAAGGGCTTGTTAAATTACACATTATCACACCTTTTCTCCAACTTTGATACAAAGTAAGGTGGTCTTTAAATCATGAAGTATGCCTGTCATGGTAAAACGGCCACACTGTAGGCCTATGTAATAAGGCACAGTTCAGTGACAATGGAAATATGTCAACGGTTTATTTTGCCCATGATGAATGAGTATAAAGCCTAAACGTCAAATCCCATCATTTAAGATAGGAATAAAGTGTTACCAAGGAGAACGTAATGGCACTTTCTCCCCGCTGCCATAAAGGCAACAGTACCTGTTCTCCAGAAAACAGTCTCTTACCTGAACATACACAATGGCATTGGTGACCCGCACTACAAATAAAACCACCCCACTTTCAATTGAGCACCACGTCTCCTTGACCACTTTATATTTATGTTGATTTAAAGTTTATTTTTTAATATGAACAACCTCCCCGAGGCCAGACTATCTCAAACATCGTGTCTTTGCTCACCTCGCCACAGTGCCAGTCTGGAAGAGTTCAATGGCTTTAGCCTTCACAAAATAAAAAAGTGGAAACTTTAATTGGTTCCAGAAGATAAGAGACATTCATGAATGGGAGGTCTGTCCTTAAAAGTAAATGACAAGGACAAGTGTATGCCATAGAAACAGACAGGAAAGTCTATAGAGCAGGTTATTAGGATGCCTACCTGAAAGGCATCCCATGAATAATTGCAGCACCAGCAGTTTCCATGACAACCCCATTTTAAATATTAGTGTTCAGCGAGAGCCCACATTCGATTGAGGGTAAATAGAATGCCGCCTTTGTCCAGACGCGAACCTCTGTGGCCTGAAATCAAAAGACAAGATGAGAAGAGTTAGAAAGAGTTAGCCAGACTAAAAGCACCTATATTCAGAAACTTTTCAAATTAAGAAAGAAATCACAGCTGACATCAGAGGAATATACCATTGACAAAAGTTACATGTTCCAATTGTTATCGTTTGTGTATAATGTCAAAATGTTAAATTACACAATGCACAGATGAATACCTGTAAAATGTCTAAGCAGTGTGTTAGAAATGCTTTACCACATGTACAGTGATAATCTTCTAAATATTTGATCAGGAAAAAATAAAGCTGACAGACAGTGTGGCGTATCTACACCGATACTCAAGGATCTAAGTGGGGCCTTAAATAAACCTTTTTTTTTTTCCAACATCACACAAGGCTTTTAGGAGGGTTAAGAACTTGGCCTAAGGAACCAATCCCCTTATGCCATTCTCTGGCCTCCACAGCTCTGATCATCTGGAGGACAGACTTCAGGCAGCTGGCTCTCACACATCTGCTGTAACACAAGATTACTCAAGCGATCCACTACACACACTCAAGTCATTCCTCTTTTCTCTATGTTCTTTTCAGTTAAAGCTAAAATGATGTTTGTAAACCATATTGCCAGTACAACAGCAAAATTGCAAGTGTGATATTGAGCAGTCCCTGCAACTAGAACTTAAAGGGGTCATATAATGGTACATGGACTTTTACAAGTTGATTGTACTGAAATGTGTGTTGGCAGTGCCTGTACACAACCATCATACAATCATAAAAATCCATCCAGTGTTTTTGTTTTAATTTCCTTATGTGTTTTCCACTGTCTCAAATCGAGCCGTTCGACCGTGTGACGTCACACGGTCGGAATCCCCTCCCACGATTGTTGATTGACAGCAGCGTTTCAACACAGACCCGCCCTCGCTCGTGAGGGAGCGGTCAATCATAGTCCGCGCGGACCGGCGCGGTCATTGTTGATATGCTGGAGCACTGTCTATGAGCAGAATGGCGTCTAAGCGATTGTGGTGTTCTGTTCTTGGGTGTAATAACAAACACAGCCGTTTTAATGCTCCTAAATCCGAACCGCTGAAGACGCAGTGGCTGAGTTTTGTTTTCGAAGGGAATATTCCCCACGAGCAACGTCAATGCTTTCATGTTTGCGCGAATCATTTCACACACCAGACTGCTTTATAAAGGAGGCTCAGTATAAAGCTGGTTTTGCTAAGAAGCTGCTCATGAAAAAAGGATCGGTACCAGCTATTCGTGTTCCTGCTGAACCTCTAGAACAACTGAAGTGAGTGTAACGTTTTATTAAACTTTATATTAATATTTATATTAATCTTTGCAAATCGCTAGCTGCACGCTTCACAATGAATGCGTCTATGGTTTACACTTAGGGTACATTACGGCATGTTTTCTATGTATGATGTTCAATATAATTCATAATCCCACTGAACAACGCGTTATGGTTATTGTGTTACAAACGGTGTACACAGAACAGAGAGGCGGGGTGAGCAAAGCTCATTATCATTTAAAGTCATATGCACTGAAACGGCGTGCTGAAAACAGAGCTGTTTTTGACCAGGTAAAATAAGTGTTTTCTTACAATACTAATGAGAATTTTTAATTAAAGTATATTACAAACGTTTAATTTAGACCCTAAAGAATCATACTAGCTTGTACAAAAATGGCATTATATGACCCCTTTAATATAAAGTATCTACCTACCTACCAACCTATGCAACAGTTAGTAGGCCTACTGGTTCTTGTTGAATCTGATTGGCTGAGAGGCGATCAGCATCGTGCGATATTCCACCAATATCAGCATGGGTACTGTTTACTTTCACTCCGCTTTTCTGCACATTCTAGACAGGCTGCATCTCTCAGAGCAAACGGCAATAGCGGAGGAGAAACATATATTGAATACTCCTGTTGTTGTGTCGCGGAATGTAGTTTTAATGGTTTTCATGTAAGAATGTCCTTGTTTAAACCTCAAATCTGTGGTTTATTTAAAGATAGCATCTATTTGAAAATTTTCTCAGATTATTTCAGAGTTGTGAGGTCCTGGTGGCTAGGGTTAGGGTTATGGCTTGGCCGAAATCATGTTCTCGGGGGTGGAGATCGCTCAGCGAAAGGGGCACCTCAGCCGACGAGGGCAGAGGGAAAGTGGCTCTAGCCCTGGGACACCCCGCTGTGCACATCCCCTGGTTGATGGGGCTGTGTCCCCCTCAGTCCATTTAACTGCACATGCAAATATGATCGCTAAGTGAACAGACCTTCCTTTGAAATGGACTTTGACTACTCAGTGATACTATACAGTAATAACATCACTGAAGCAGTCCACTCCTTCTTTGCTAGTTCTAAAGTGACATTTTAGAATTTGTAACAGAGGCTTACAATGGGCTCAACTGTAAAACTATCAACTTAAGATTTGAATCCATGGTGGAAGAAAGTAGTTTCACCCACAAGAGACACGTGTTTTAAGACACTCTGTGATTGTTTATTTATTTAAATACTTGCTCAGACAACCTGATGTAAAAAAAGCAATGTATATCATCCCACTCGTATCCATGTGATAGCTCTATATCAGCACAGCTGTCATTACTTATGGCACTCAGCCTACGGCTGAATCACAGCTGTGCTGATATAGAGCTATCACATGGCTACGAGTTGGATATTGCTTATAAGTCGCCTATAAATGTGGGCAGTCACAGATTGCATTTTTGGGGGCTTATTTCCAGAATAAAGTTGTGTAGTTGGACTTGTAAGTTGGAACCCATAGGACAAAATGTATGACCAGTTTATCGCTATTTAGTGCGTAATGATGTTTCTCTGTCGCCTCTGTCAATGCCATGGCAATCGCTGCTCTGTCTGTTTAAATGAGCGCTGTAGCTGGAGAGATACAGTGGAAACATTGGGATGCTCATATATATATATATATATATATATATATATATATATATCAGTTCAATAAACAAGAAGTTCAAGTGTAAGTTTAGTAAAGAAAAATTGACGACTGGCCATTGGATTATTGAATAATAATACAGCCATGACACAAAGTGTTTATTTTTCAATAATTCAGCGAACCGTTTCAGTCATACGGTTATGACACTTTAAGACATAGCCTAGTTCAGATGTTTTATTTCAAGTATGTTTCTGTCTGTGTGCAAGTGTGTGTTTGTAAAGTATGCGTGTCTTTATATTTCGGTAATATTTAGGTATTGTTAGTTAGGTATTGGTTGCTTGGTCAGTGTCTTTGTGGGTTTTGGTTCTTTTGCTGTTAGACTATAAGGACCTTTGAAATAAATTAAATCATTTGGCAAAGTGATATGGAACGTCCTGGTTGCGTATGGAACCCACCGTTCCCTGAAGGAGGGAACGGAGGACGTAGTCGACGTCGACTGAAATGGGATCACGCTAGGGAGCCTATTGTCTTCGAGTAATTTAGAACGAGCCAATGCACATTGGCGTGCGAGATATGCATCTCACACTCCGCCCCGCGGCGCGGGTACAAATACGGAAGTAGATGCACGCACCATTGCTTTTCGCTGAGGAACCGAGCGTAACTCGGAGTCAGCGGTGGTCCAGCGATAGTGGCAAGGGGAATACGTCCTCCGTTCCCTCCTTTAGGGAACGGTGGGTTGCATACGCAACCAGGACGTTCCCTTTCAGTCGTGAACGTCAGACGTAGTCGACGTCGACTGAAATGGGATCAACCATTGAAAACGCCACTAAAGCTGCCACCTTCCAGTGCCTAGACAAAAGCCTCCTGATCCTCCCGACCTTTTTAGCGGAAGAGGATAGGGCTTAGGCCAGGAAGTCACTGCTGTTCCACAAGACCCACTCAGTTAGACTTGGATAACACTGGGAAAGCGTACCCTGTACATGGAAGGAAGGGACGCTGCGGAAGCCACATCCTGCCCGAAGGGAGGTAACATGTGGAGAATACACACATGAACTGGGCGGAGACCGGGCAGTGCAACATATGGAAGGTCACTGGGGAGGCTCCAGCCAATGACAGGGGGGAGACTCAACCAGCCAATGACAGCAGAGCAGGCTCTGCCGAGGGAAGACACGGGCTCACCGTAGGGAGCCGTACCGTGGAAGAATACACATATGGGATCACCGTAGGGATCACAACATATGGACCCAGCCTAACACAGGTTCCACACTGCTTACGAGTGGTAGGCCTAACACCGGGCGTTCCGCCACGTCTGATGTCGGAGGGGTGCGGAGGAACTCAACAGGGTTCGGATAAGGGAACTCTACTGGAGCAACATGGCGCACGTATCCAGTCCATAGGAGGGGAATGGCGCAGCAAGCCGACACTTCGAACCGGGCTCATGGTGAAACTGGCTTCATATGAAGGGAGCCCACGGGAAGCCGCGGTTCGACTTAGGTGTCGCCCAGCCCCCAACTCTAGAATATCTGTCAGCGAAGCACTCTGTGTCAACGCCTAGGTGGGAGCAACACTCATAAAAGAGGAGCTCACCACGTAAGTGGACATGAGTATCTCGGGATTTTCACCAAGATAAGGCAACCACATTCAGTGGGCCAACCTCGCTTGGAAACAGCCTTCCCTCTCTGCTGACTTCCTTAACAGATAAGAGCTGGTCTGAGGTCCTATGGCTTGCGTTCTGTACACGTATAACCGCGATGAAGCGGACGGACAGAGAAAGCCAGGGCTGGGTCTGCCTCCTCCGGGGCAGTGCTTGCAGGCTCACCACCTGGTCCCAGTTTAAGGGAGAGGTAGGAACCTTGGGCACATATCCAGGCCGGGGTCTCAGCTAATGAGAGTTAGCCGGCCCGAATTCCAGGCACAAGTCATTGACCGAAAGCGAGCAAGTCCCTACCCTCTAGTAGAGACAATGCGAGCAGGAGAACTGTAAAAAACAGATTTTTAACTCACTGCCCGCAGTGGCTCAGGGGTGGTCTCTGCAGTGCAGTAGCACCAGAGATAGGCCCAAGAGGATAAAGAGGGACGCAGGGATGACCCTTGCTCCCTCAGGAACCTGACGATCAGGACGTGCTTCCCATGCTTCTGCATATGATGTTCGTCATCATATTGAGGGTGAAGGAACAGCCTACTCCAACCCAACTTGCAGGAAAGAGAGCACTGAAATGACCGAACGCTCTCAGGATCTCCTCAGGAGAGAAGACTCATTCAATGAATAGGTTCCACTTCTAACTTAGCGAAGCACAACTGCCTTATCTTAAGGGGGCGCTTGCAGAAGTGATGGTCACTACCACATATCCTTGTGGTAACCACCTGAACCTCCACGTCCATTTTTTTTTTTTTTTTTTTTGAACGCGGGTGCCATCATGCCCCATCCCCAAAAAGTATTCAGGGGAAGTCAGGAAGGCTGTCGAGGGAACTAGATCTGGTTGGGCCAATAAGGGGCAACTATCAGACCTGTTCCACTCCTGACTTAGCACAGTAGGTGCAAGCGACCTGCGCACTGCTCAACACTAGATGTGAAAGTCACTGAGCTTCAGGAGCATCTCTGCTCAACACTTGAGTGTGATAAGTTCACTGAGCTCAGGAGCAACTCTGCTCAACACCTAAGTGTGATAATTCACTGAGCTTCAGGAGCATTTCTGCTCAACACCTGAGTGTGATGAAATTCACTGAGTTTCAGGAGCATTTCTGCTCAACACCTGAGTGTGATGAAAATCATGAACTTGAGCAGCGCCAAGCGATAATGAATCGCATAGTCGCTTTCTTAGAAGGCTCACTGGGGAACGCATTTCTGCGGGGCCCCGGGGTCAGCTGAGAGCTAGTGTCTGTCCAAGGGATGTCTGCTCAGACAGAAACACAACTGGCAGAGGGACGAGTCCGGAGAGGCAACAGATGTAACTGTGCGGCCCCGAAGTGGTCCCTGCCCAGCTGGACCGCCAGGGGATGGAGTCTCCACTCTCCCTGGCCATAGCTGTCGTGAGGCTCGTTGGCGGCACGATTGAGCAGGCCGGAAGAATTTTATAGTGGAAAGAAGCAACCTCAGAAGCTTCTGACTCCAAGGAGGAGGTGACAGGCGAGTTATGACATGCGAGGGAAGCTTAGCGCAACGGTCGCGATGTTGTCTTTTCAGACCAGTACCAGCTAGCTGAGCAGTGGTGGCTCAAAGCGAGGTGAACTGACAACTCGAGGTAACAAATACCAATGCAGTCGGAGGTCGCCCAGGCCTCCGTTAAAGCATGCCCTTTGTACATGGCTCCTCAGTCAGTGTTAGTGGACCTGAAGGTCTAAACACGGGCTGAGAGTTTGGCGGCAGGCCGGGGTGATCTTTTAATCACACAGGGCGTGCCGCTCTGCCACGGTCACCTCGGGACTCGATCATAAAACTAGTGCTGAAGCGGTCTTCATATGGAGGAAGCCAAGCGACTGCGACTGCCATATGCCCCAGGAGCCTCTGAAAATTCTTTCAGTTGAACCCTCTCTCACTTCTAGCACTAGCCTAACACACTCTTTTGAGAGACGTGTTGGACCGAGTCCCTCTCCTGAACTGAAAAGAGATACTCAGCCCGTGGGCGAGATTAATCTCTCCCAGTTGACCTGAAGACCCAACTGGCTATGGAGCACTCGAAGGGTAGGACCTGTACGGATACTTCGTACCCTCGACGCCAGACACAGAATGTTCTGTGGAGCGGAGGATAGAAATCTGAGTACTGTCCTTCAGGTCGAACGCCGCAGGCCATCCTTGGGGACGGAGCATTTGAAAATGCAACTCTGTGTTAGTAATTGAACGGAGGCTTTCGAAAAAGGGCCTGTTTCAACTGACACAGGTCCAAGGTGGCCATGACACACCACATATCTAGGGTACAATAAAGAACAGGTTAAAGAAACCGGTCTTCATATCGGCTGAGGAAGAGGCTACATCGCGTCCTTCGCGACGTGCGCACACAGGCCAGGAGCAGTGCTCAACACGTAGGTGTGATAATTATCACTAATTCTAGGAGCATTAGCTCAACACCTAGGTGTGAAAAATATCACTGAGCCAGGGCGGAAGCCAAGTGAAATGAATCGCAAGCCGAGTCTGCTGGTAACTCAGGGCCAATGGAGCGGTAGGAAGCACTTTAGGCTTACACACACCATACCAGGGCCCAGAGACCACAGACGTACCCGAGGTGAGGCAGCGTGGTGGAGGACAGGGACCCGGCTCGGAAGGCCCGTGGGCGGCCCGAAGCGGGGTCTGAGTGTGCAGTGCAACACCTACCTGTCTCCACGGGACAGCAGGAGATGCGTGAGAAGGCGGATGACCGGGTCCTCGAACGCATCGTGCTGCCGGCTGGCGAACAAGAGGGGGCTGAGGGGTGCAAGGCTGTTCCACAGGGTCGCACACCGCCAACCTCGCGCTCTTGGGACCCAGGGACGGAGGAATTCGCTCTTTGACAATTTGGGAACCACTGGACTCCGGGGAGCCAGTGGTGGAACGGTAACCATCTGAAGAGCTCGTCCCCCCAACCCTGGGTGGCCTGTCTCAGGGACGCTTCGTCTGACACTCGCCCCCTGGCTGGGCAGTGCCTGAGACAGACCGGGCGACCTGCCTGCTGCTGGCTCTACGCTGGGGCCTGAGTGAAGGCTGTTGCGGGGGCCCCGCGGAACCGGAGGCAGCGGCAGAGGGACGCCCTCGGCGACGGGCAGGTGGAGGAACTGTCACTGGCGGCGGGTGGAGGCAACAGCAGGCCGCCAGGACAGGGTGTGTCGAAAACCCTCCGTCTGCTCTTGGGCTGTGAAGAGCTGTTGGGTACAGCTCTCCACCGCGTCGCCGAACAGCCCAACCCGGGAAATTGGGGAGTCCAGGGACCGAACCTTGTCCGCATCCGCCATCTCAACAAGGCTGAGCCAATGATGGCGCTCCTGGACCACTAAAGTGGACATCGCTAGACCGACCGCGCACGCTGCGACACTCGTGCCCCGTAGGGCAAGGTCAGTGGCAGTGCGGAGCTCACTCATGAGCGCACGATCTAGACTACCCTCGTGCATGTCCATGCAAAGAGGAAGCAGCTTGCCCGCCAGCTTTGTGAGCTCTGACCGTCAAATCTGACGCGAGCTCACAGGCCTGCGAGGGGAGACGAGGATCCCCCGTCCAAAATGCAGCGGCCGTTGGACACAGGTGTGTCGCAAAAGACCGCTCCACTGGAGGGATAGCCTCATAACCCTTCACCGCTCCTCCGTCAAGGGTAGCGAGGGGGGGAAGAACCACTCAGGCAGTTTTCAGCAGTAAAAGGTGCCGTCCATGACCTAGTAAGCTCTCCATGCACTTCAGGAAAGAAGGGTACTGGGGCGGCGGGCTGAGAACCAGCACGGCCCGCCCCGAGATACCAATCATCCAACCGAGACTGAGCAGGACACGGTGGAGGGTTCCACTCGAGCCCGACAGCCTCGGCGGCCCGTTTCAGCATAACTGACAAATCTGGATCCGGCTCGGGCAACGTTATGCTCCCAGAGGAAGACAACGCAGTCGAGTCGTCATCTCCAGAGGCCAGCTCACCCTCCGATGCTGTGATCGGCGTCCTGTCCTCTGGGGGAGCCCCGGGTGAAACGGCTGGCCCACCCATTACAGATGGACCAGCACGCTCCACGGGGGACTCACACGGCTGCGGTGGAAAGGAGGAGTGAGGAGCCCACAGGGAATGGTTACCGGGCGAGACATCCACCACTATCCTCCTATCACCCATCTCACGCAGCACCCGAGGGCGGGGCGTGGTAATGGGGACTCGCGCTTCGCGGACGAAGGCGAGTCTCGATCTCAACACCGCGACAGTCATATTCCCGCAATGGAAACATGAACTGTCCACAAAAGCTGCTTCAGCGTGCTGTAAGCCCAAACACGTGATGCAACAATTGTGACCGTCAAAGAGAGACAGGGAACGACCGCATCCAGAAACGCACGGGCGGAATGACATCTTGAAAAAGATGCAAACGCACCCGTGTTGTTCTTTCAGGAAGTGAAAAACTCTCACCAGTGCCGGAGCACACAGGGGAATGACCGCGGCAACACTGATACAGGAATGGTGCAGCCTGTATCAGTGAAGCACTCACTTTCTTCGCCCTCAAACGGCCGTCAGACAAACAAACACAAACAGAAATTTGGTTGCTGTGACAACAGCAGTTGAGAGCTCGGAAGCTCGCGATCACCGCTGCACTCGCGCTGTAAACACCGACACCAGGAGAGACTTCCAGAAGAAGCACGACACACTCGCTCGTTGTATAACAAGACTCTACAGACCTGAACATGAAGCTCGGCTCCGAAGTGAAAGGCAATGGTGCGTGCATCTACTTCCGTATTTGTACCCGCGCCGCGGGGCGGAGTGTGAGATGCATATCTCGCACGCCAATGTGCATTGGCTCGTTCTAAATTACTCGAAGACAATAGTCTCCCTAGTGTGATCCCATTTCAGTCGACGTCGACTACGTCTGACGTTCACGACTGAAAGGGAACTGTAATGTGGTTGATAGACCTGGAAATACTTTATATGTGTGTGTTTACTGGAAAATAATTGCACACCCAAGAATGTTCGTCAACCAATCAGAATCCAGAACTCAGAATTCAGCACGCTATAGCCATCATGTTTTGAACAAATTGTTTGAGTGAATGATTCAAAGACACTTGACAAATTCACTTGTCGCCACCTACTTGTGCAACAAATGTAACCTGCAGAAAGAGACTGAAAATCACCCAAACAATAATCGTAGTCTGGAGCGTACCAACAAATTCAAGTGGAGTGATGCAAACAGTGAAAAGTCCTATTTATCTATTTCAGTTTTGTGACTTTTATGAAAATTCTGGACTTTTACAGTGAATTCAACAACACATGAACAGACAGCAAGAACATTTTTTGATCTTTGGATATGATCCATACCATGTACGGTATATAAATATGGATGATGAGGAGTAAACGTGACTGAATCCTATCAGCGCTCTTGGAACTCTGCCTAAGCCAATCAAATCCAATGAAAACAGCTTGGGTGTACTCACGCTGATTCTGATTTTATGTGATACTTTTATGGGCTGTGGTACCCATGTCATCATTTTTAAAATGATATTCTTGATTAGCTTTGGTATCATTTGGCAACATTACATTTATTTTACTAAAAGACTGCAGATGTGCAAGTGATATGGTCTGAAAATTGCCATGTTTAATGGGGCTTCAAATCACAAGGGTCATCCAGTAAGCAGGTGCTTTACGTAGCACAACAAATATGAATTTATTCATTACCCAGGCAAAAATCAAATGCTCACCAGTGGCAGACGTATTAGCGGGAGATGAACTGAAGGGCAGATTAAAACTAGTATCCAGCCAACAACCCATATCTTTCACATCCAAGTCTAAAATTCCAGGAGACAATTTTCCATTAGCATTGCTGTTCATCTCAGACAGTTTCTTTGTAAATCATACATGGCTAACATTTTATTTTGCTTGAATATTTGGCTACTTTTCAATAGCTGTCAATGGAGAGAAGCCTTTTGCCCTCATAAGATTGTGTACATGCCATCTACAAATATCAGGGGTAAATTGACCATGTTAACCAGCCAAACCTTGACCCCTTGCAAAAGTGAAATAATGGAATCCGCATATCACAAATCTGTGCACACAAAGACAACAAAACAGCATCATTAAGCATCTATTGTGGGTCCACATACAATCAATAAATGGGTCTTACAATATTAACATGGACAGTGACAGCATAACTAGGCCTATTACATGCCTCTGTAAATCGTGTCTTTACCATCAGGATCCATGCATGCTATTGGGACTTTGAATGTGTGCTTTGTTTGTGTGATATGGCCTGTAGATGCATTTCAAAACTCTGCACGTGACATGCAATATACGTCTCGCTGTAATGCTGCGGACTGAGCGATCACAGCCAACAATCTGAGCTGAAAACGAGCCCACAGAGAATTTCTTTGTCCTTTAAATTCTGCTTGATGCCATAACTCAGCTTGATGTAACAAATAAAAGCCAACATATAGCATGTTTTATTCTTTAAAAGGGTGATCTGACTAGAATATTTGCAGACATTTTACTCCCACAAAGGGGAGCAAAAATACAGCACAGAACTATTTTGTACACCAGAATAACACATCTAAGAGCAAGAATCTGGAAAGCATGCAGTGTCTGGCTTTAAAGGCAGTGCCAATGGTGAGCCTGACCTTGGCACTACCTCTGTCTAGAAATCCATCAATTTTTCAATGAAGTCTGTATTAATAGAATCTTCACTCTGCTGTTCATGGGATTCACATGAAATGTATGTGTGCTCTCTACTTTTTAAACATAAATGAGACAGACACCCACTCTTTCCAGCTCTGGCACGATCTCGGGTTGAAGGTAACACTAAATCTTTTATCTGGTTTCCTTGACTTCACTTGATCCACAAACACCATCTCTGAGTCTGAGTTTGTGTAAACCCAAGCATGGTTTCACCTAAGCAACCAGTTCCTTTAGAGTGCAAAACGAACTGCGGTGTTGTTAATATCTCAGCTGACGTGAACATTTGTGAGTATGGTAGTGTAGAGGAGTGTGTAAAAATTCTCCAGTTGGTATAGTGCACTCTGACTGAACTCTAATCTAGAGGGTGTGAATGAAAAATTAATGTTCAGCATCCAAGAGCCAAGAAACGACAGTTACATGGTTCATCTAGCTGGATATGACTGAATTTTGAATGAAGCACCAGTAGAAATGTGCTTGTTTGGATTCACACTTCTTCATTCCTTCAAAGTTAATTTTATTAAGTATACTTAAGTAAAGTTTAATTATATTTTTAAGTATACTTTATGTATTAAGTAAACTAATATCTATGTAACAGTATTATACTTGTGTGTACTAAGTGTACTATATCAATACTACTTGGGAGTAAATTGGCCCACTTTTTAGTAAAAGTATACTTTAAGTGTAACAGTAGTAAACTAGTTTACAACTATGTTTTCCGTTTGCACTGCAGCTATACTACAAATGAACTTATAGGTATACTTATATAGTTTACTAGTATATACTTGTAGGCACATTTTTAGTTTATGAAAGTACACTTTGAAGTATACTCTCAGTAAACTTCTTTAGTAGTTTTATACTATAAAAAGTATACTTGTAAGTTTATTTAGTGCACTTAATATCATACTTATAGTTTACTATTTATATATTATTTTTGCACTTTAAGTATAGGCTACTACTATGTTCATATTTAGGTATTAATTTTTCATACTTGAAATATACCTTTAACTGTACTTTGACCATTTTCTAGCTTCATGCATCCTTTTTATCAACACTTGAATGTGGGTAAGTTTCACTAAAAAAAGCAACATTTGAAACAAAAAGCTGAGGAAAGTATTGTTACAGTCGTTACCTCTTCCTGGGTCGACATTTCATTCAGTAACATTAGGCAGTTTTAAACGTATGCTGTTTAAAGTTTGATGATCGCGTTATTTTACATTTGCGTAAGCAATCTTCCATGGCCGTTTCTCAATACCATGGCCCTGTCCCAAATGGCGCACTTCATGCGGACTTTCGGTCTCGTGGACTTAAATTGCGCGTGCTCGCCGAGTCTACGAGTCCGTAGGCCGTCCCATTTAGCATTTTGACGCTCTGAAGTGTGCTCAGCAGCGCCCCCTTTGTACCCTTGAAGCGGTCTTCCGTGAAGCCTGCATAGATGCAGGCTCCACGCACTTTTACCCAGGAATCCTTGCGAAAGGCCAATCAGACAACGGATGGGAGGAGATTTCGCTCACGGACAATTGTTAACATGGCTGAGAAGAAAATATTTACAACAACAACAATCGGCAGCATATTTCCCCGAACCTGTAGCTCCTGTCCATAACAACAATCAGACCGTCTTCCTGTTTCCGGCATGACGATCGAGTCTGTCCCAAAAATACCTCTCAATGCGCCCTCGTGGACTCGCGCTAAGGGCCCTATAGGTCTGCACTACATGACGTCACCGAAGTGTGGACTCTGAGGAAGTCCACAAGTCCGGAATGTGCCATTTGGGACAGGGCCCAAGTACGCAAACTTCGGACTTGCATCCTTGGTATTTCGGACTTGCCAAGTTTGACTCAAGAGAACGAACTCCAGAGGACGAGAGGACGCAACTCCGGTTATTCTGCAAATGGAACAGCGGCGTTCTTGATCGCATCACTCAGCACGCTCTGGCTACTCCGGTTGGCGCGATTGACCAATCAGAATCAAGTATTCCACAGAGCCGTGTAATAGGTAGATGTAATGTTGGAGATATGACAACAGATGGCTCTCTTTATGTATATTTTAGGCAACAAAAAAACGAAATATGCTACAACTCGGCCTCTTTTCGTCAACAATAAAACGAAATATGTTATAAAACACCACTCTGCTAGCCTGGATGCCAGCCCGAACCCCGCCCACAACATTTTTTGATCGGGAAGTTCGGTCTGGACTCGCTCCATTGAGGAGTAATTATGATCGGTTCGGAAATCGTCGGGCCAATCAAATTGCCAGGGCGGGCTTTATACGATGATGGACAGATGATCTGCAGGGACGTAATCCTCACGTTATCAAAGAGCGCTTGGGTTGAACAGGTTTCCCTCACAGATGACTGCCGCTGGAGAACTGAGATGTAGAGATTCCGCTATCGCGTCCGTTGTAAAAGAAATCGACAGCGCATTCATTTTAAAAGACGAACATAGAACTGCAATCAAGGCATTTGTCGATCGGAAAGATGTGTTTGCCGTCCTTCCTATGGGATTCGGCAAAAGTTTAATTTATCAGCTGGCTCCGATGGTAACTAAGAATATGGGACGCAATGAAAACCCTGTGCTCGTTGTGGTTTCAACTTTGGTCGCACTCATGGAGGACCAAGTAAAAGAAGCAACACTCGTTATTTTACTTCTTCCAGCGTGCGTGCATGAGTTCTGTAGTTGACAACTGTGCTATGCAAAGTAGTTGACTTACTGCGTTGCTCTCATCGGTTGTAGGTCTATCCAATTGAGTGCAGAGTTTTTTTTTTTTCCTGGTTCGGTTAGGACACGCCTCATAATCAAAGCCCTATGAAGCAGTATCAGACTCACATTCTGACTAGAATATGAGTATGACGAAGTCAGGCTACCACTCTGCCTCTTTTCATTTAAAAAAATCTTAAACATAGTAGCCTAATGGCCATGTGGTTCAGGCAACGCGTACATTGATTATCTTCACTGCATATATTTATAACAACATGAACATGATCTTTTTGTTTTCATTTTACAAATATGAAACATTATTGATTTTTATTGACATTTAACAAACAGAGACAGGGTTGTGTCATTTTATTTTACATATAGTGAAGAGAATGTTTAAAGGTGCAATGTGTAACATTTTTGAGTATCTAGCAATATGACATCCATAACTATGTTTTCAGTGGTGTATAATAAACCGTAATGTTTTTATTACCTTAGAATGAGACATTTATATCTACATAACCACGGGCACCCCCTTCTATGAAGGTCGACATATTGTGACGTCATGTTTCTACCGTAGCCGACAGCGAACAAACAGCGCTACAAAGCGCGTTTCGTCACTACCTTGAAAGAGAAGCAGCAGAAACCTAGACGCTAGCCATAAACACCGTGAGTAGTGACTTGTCAGTGGTGTAAAATATGTAGTTGGATTGTTTCATGTAACTTAGTTCTTTTCCCTCGCTGTGTTATTGCTTTGCTATGTGGGGATAAATGTGCTGATTACGTTCGTGAGACAGCTGATTAATACTCTTGTCATTGACCGTAAAACATTATGTTACAGGAATCATCAACCCGTCGATCGCGGTCGACAAGTCGATCTTGGAAGCATTTTAAGTCGATCGCGAAGAGTTTTCAAAATCAGAGAAAAAAGCCTATTGTGTGTAGTAAATGGTGTCTAGGGGATGCGGAGGCGAGCGCTGTTACAATCACGTCATTTTTTCCGCGCGCACCTTTGGGCTCATGCGGACGCGTCGAGTTTAAACAAGGCTTTACACTTTAACCAGCTCAGCCACAGTAACAGCTCATATTTAGCCAGCTAAACTTTTACTACCCTGTTAGAAAAAATATATAGTTGGATAGTTCATGTGGTTCTTCTCCCTCGCTGTATTATGGGTTTGCTATGTGGGGAGAAATGTGCTGGTTACGTTTGTGAGACAATCAGCTGATTACTATTATTATATTATATATTAAGACCCTTGATCCTCACCTGACTATGGCTTTGTAAACTTTATCCATGATGTGGTTTTATAATGGACTGTGGTACAGAAACAGTGACAATGTTACACACTCTTGGCTTGCTCTGGCTATTCTCTGCTGTCTCAGACGACGATATGTTTGTCCCGTTTTAGCCACCGTAGCTTCTTCGAAAGGGAGGGGTGAGCAGTGGGCTGAGCCCTTAGTGCAACTCGCAACCGAACCGCTAGATGTCGCTAAAAAATAAACACTGCACCTTTAAATAAATATACAAATATATATATATATATTTTAAAGTATATAAAATAGAATTACACAACCCTGTCTCTTTTTGTTAAATGTCAGTTTTAATGATCAATAAAAGCTACAATGAGAAATAAAGCAAACAATTCAGTCAAACATAAGTAAGCTCTCTAATAGGCTAAAAAAAATGTTAAAATTAAATAGCCTAAATATATAAAGTTATGAAACTTCACTTTGCCCTCAGCCAAAACGATTTTTTTGCCATGGAACCACTATAGTTTAATGAGACCAAAAGTCGACTTATACACAAGACGAATTATACGTCATGTTTATCCACTAGACTAGAGACATCAGAGCCAGCGGCAAACGTCAGAAGCACTAGCCGAGTAAAAGCTGTTCCTGTCGGGTTTAATGAGCGTTAAACACCCGCGGTGACTGCCTGGATCTCACAACTCCGAAAACGTCAGAGACATTTTTCAAATAGGCGCTATCTTTATAAATTTCTCGCCTGAATGAAGCACTCTTAAAATTACATTTCATGACACAATAACAGTAGTATTTTGATATTACGCGGGTTTTCTCCTCTGCTATACGCTGATTTCACGCAGCCGCCATTTTGAAATCGAAAGCGAGGCTCCGGTGGGAAGAACCCCGGAATAGACAACAATACCTTGGACTACCAACCTGAAGCTTCTGCCGCGATTTACACTATTGGATGCTAATATCCAATATAGGATATGTAGGCCTATATAGTTCGTTCCTGCTTCTTTTTTTACGTTCTGAATTATTAAAAATGATTGTATTTATAAATGAATGTATATAGTCTAAAGTATGAAAGATATGTATGTACATTTTTAGAATAACTAATTTCTACATTAAACACAACAATATGCCATCGCATTCGCGACTCTCCTTAAAGGCGACACTTCCGGTTTTCTTCCCACCGGAGCCATTTCAAAATGGCGGCTGCGTGAAATCAGCGTATCGACGCTTGCTGGTTGGTGCGAGATGCATTCTGGGATACCTGGCTGTCTCAAGTCCGCACAAGTCACCTCTCGGTAAATGGGGCGGACCAAAACACATACGGGGATTTGAACTGGACTTGACTAGATGTGAACTTTGAATTGGAACAGTACTTGGGCAGTGACTGATGACGTTTCACAAGTCCACAAGAACACAAGTACAGACAAGAACGCATATTGAGAAACGGCCCATGACTTGTTTCTGCTTCTTCTTCTTCGCATGTGTTGATCTGGAGATTCAGTACTCTTTCAGAAGATGTGTAATAGCGCCCCCTACCGTATAAAAGTGAAAACATGGATAGCCGGAGAATTCAGTGAAGTATATGAAGTAAATTCCTATGTAGCTACACTACCAGTGGACTAGCCTACACAAAAATTCAGATACTCAGGATTAGGAACATATCGGTTTTCTTTATAAATCAATATTTCCACACAATTTAAGTGTATAGGATAGTATAAAACTATGTGAAAAAGTATTTAATAGGCTACACAATCAAAAGAGAAAACACAACTAGCCTACAAGCCATACTTAGAATACTTAATTATTATTTTTAAGTATTTTTTGTTTAAGTATACCTCAATCAAAAGATTGAGAACAAGCATAGGCCAAATATACTTTTCTGTCAGAATAAGTCAAGTAGCCTATTAGCTAAGTGCAATTTTAATATTTCTGAGAAGCATAAAAAGTAGACTAAAGGTATACTTTCTTATTTTTAGTGTAAAAGAAATATACTAATATACTCCTTTTTTTGTAAAGGATATTATACCACTGACAGTTATAAACTAAACTTACAATGGAGGTCTACTTCAAACATCAAATTTTGCTTTTATTTTTGCTTGTTTTTACAAACAGAGGGAAGAGCTGAAAATGTTTTCTCTAATATTGACCAGCATCTGTGGCATACGATCCCGAATATTCCTTTATTCTCTCTCTTTAATGACAAAGGTGTGACACTAATCATGCGTTTTCTAACAAAAACCTGTATTATTTGTCTGTAAAATCTCTGGTGCAGAAATCTGAAGCATGCACCAGCAGGTCGGCACATCTCACACCTCAGCCTCGACCTGCTGCATATAAACATCAGCTCTCTATGACTTAACAAGCAATGCTGGGAGAAGGGGGAAATGTAATATGTCACAGAAGACAAGCCTCCCTCCTTGTCTCTTTCCCCTTGACTTGCATCAACACAGAGGTGTGTGCAAACAATCTGGCTTCCCTAATGATGCCTTGAGAAATCATCCAGTGTTTTTTTTTATACTCTGACAAGCCAGCAGAGTGCAGCAAAAACTGCCTCTACCTCTAGTGCAAATTATTGTTATGTATAAATAAGTCCTCATTTTTTATTCTGGAATTTATTCTTTCTGCAAAACGCTGCCTAACCTAAACACAGATTGCCTTACTGTGTATCAAGTCTCAATTAAATAATATAAAACAACAATATATATATATATATATATATATATATATTTAAAAAAAAATTGTATCAGATATTCTATAAGTAAAGATTGTGATTCCTCAAAAAAAGTTAAGTTTTAACATCCAAAATCACATAATGAAAAATGTAAATTAAGGGATCGGATGTATTGTCTTATCGCTACCACTTCTCTAGTCTGCAGAAGAATGTGAGAGAGGTACATAGACTGGATGTGGCATTGTGAAAGACTTGTCCTATGTCAAATCCAGCCCGTTGTCAAGAAAAATACAATTTGGATTCGTCTTGAGAAAGAAATCTATCTGCATCAAAAACATCTATTAAACAAATTCATTCAAACAAACAAACAAACAAACAAACAAACAAACAAACAAACAAACAAACAAACAAATAAATAGTAGTTAGTTACAATCCACATTGCTTGAAAAAAAAAATGGTTGTGAAATTCATTGCAATTATTCACGTCATTAAAAGGACAGCTGATCTCAACCCAAGTCTCTGTTGTCATCATGAACACAAGAGGATTAATAATTTAAAGACAGGATACATTTTTAATGATATCCCACACATTTATTTGAGTGTTTTAATGGTTAGATAGATTGGAATATATTCCACCCAGTCCTATGTTTCATAATTCATTCACAGATGGTTAACTGGGAGAGGTCCAATTAGGCTGTAGCATGGCAGTGTCTGGACAGATGTTGATGTTGCTGAGGTTCACTGACCAAAAATGGTTGGGGGAAAAATGGAAAGTTTCAATAGAGAATCTAAGAGGGTGGACTAATTATGCAATATCGAAAGAAAGGAATTCTTAATCTGAATGATAAAGTTTGCAATGGCAAAAATAAAGGTTCATCGATGGTTCTTGAGTTCTTGAGTAGCCTATATGGAAACAGCTCGAACGGTATTTTGGTTCGTTACATTCATGGTTTTCTAAAAAAAACTAGAAAATAAAGAAGTACACTAGAGCTTGAAATGGTTTTCATATAAGACATTATACGTTAAAACCCATATAGTTCTAATTAAAACCTTTTTTTTAAGAATAGCTATAGAGCCAATTAGAAAATGTATTTTTTTTTTTATAAAGTGGCAAAGCGTTCTCGTCATAACCATATCAACTGAAAACACTAATCTGCTTGTCAAAATCTTGGAACTTATTATCTAATCTAAAAATAAAGAACATTTAGCTCGTCTTCTTCTTTTTAACAGTCCTAAAACTATTCGTGTTTCTGTCTCAAACTCGTTTACCTGTTTGACTTCCCGCAGTTTTCAGCCTCTTCGCGTTTGCCAGTGTAAGAGCATCTCTCTGGCCATTCCACAATGCCAGAGACGAGTCGAGCGCGCTTCACAAGTGCAACTGGCACAGAAAAAATAATAATTCTTTCTCCTATTTTCTTGCCTCCGGAAATCCAAGATACTCCTTGAGAAACGGTAAGCCGCGGCGATGTTACCCCACTGGATTATTGTGCAGCAAATGAGAAGTAAAGCAAAGGCGTTACGCGTGGAGTATCCTCAGTTCAGCCTCACACACAGAGGTGAATGCCCGGATCCACTCCACACTGCGCCACGCGCTCGCGCTCGCATCCCCGCTGTGACGCAACACAAACTTCACATCACTTGATCTGCTGTCAGTTCATCATTAGCACATGAAAGAAATACACCGCATCCCGAGGAAAGAGAGTGGGAGGGATATAAAAAGACTTGAGTCATAAAAAGTGTTAGAAGATCCATCAATAATGGATTAAAACACGATATCGGGTTTAAAATGTCCTCAGTGTTTGAGTGTGCTCTTTATGCACATTCCTCATTGGGTAAAAGTTGGGGCAAGTGCCTGCTGATCTGAGCTGTATTATTCTCCTCTAAGATAAAAAGACATTTAGAAAATCTATTCATTTTAAAGGACCTCATGAATTAATGAGGAAATAAAACGTATCCCTTAGGGTTGGGCAAAATCCACAATTGAAGAATTGGCTTCTTTTCAATTCATGAGTGTGAATTTGAATTGAATTGCGTTTCCCATAAGTAAATTGTAATGAAAGGAAGAGTATTTTATTAAAGGTTATGCAACAAGACTTAAAAATATATTATTAACTATAGCTAGGCTATTTATTCCCAGATATGTTGAATGCCTTTTTTTCTCTCAACTGATTAGTTGTATTTAACTAAGCTTAATACACCCCATCCATTTATCTAGCTGGACATGACTGAATTTTTGCTTCTATTCATATTATGCTCTCATACTTATCAACTTATTGAGCCTTATTCAATCCTTGTTTTTTACATGCAATAAGGCATTCAAGGCTTTGCTGAATTGTGAAAGTCACTCTGCTGTGTGTTAGGCTAAATTAAAATAAAATGTTACTTTCTTAATAAAAAAAATACAGTTCTGCGTCCGGTGTGAAATGCATTCTCACTTCAATTTCAGGAATACGCTGATATTTAACATGCCATCAGAGACCAAAATCCAAAAGGCCATATCAGCCTTTTAGCAGCTGTTCCTCGACTTTACGCCTTTCCATTCTCATTTAGGCTTGCATAATCAGTGTGTCATGTTTCATTAAAGAGAAGAGAAATGTCACATTTTTGTTAAAGTTCCATTAGATGCAGGGTAGGTGACTTGTTCCAGAATTCTTTTTTTTTTTAATGCTGGTTGAAAGTCTCTTCACATCCTGATAGCAATCACTAAGTTAAATGGTCTAAATGTATATATATATACTGTATATATCATCTGTTGAAGGCGTAGGACAAAATGTTCGTCCAATCATTGCATTCGGTCCGAATGTCCTGATATGACGTCCTACCTGTCAACGTATGTATTTCCATACCACCGCACACCTGCTCGCACAGACATCACACGTCATTAGCGTGTTCAATGCTATGCAGAGTTAGACAGACGTCAGTCACTGAGCGCCGCAACCGAAACAGTAGCAGCCTTTTACAGTTCCTCCTGAACCAAAACAATGACCTTTTGCTGCGTTCACACCATAACTACTGTCATTTGGAATAGATGTAAACCTGTGACGTTATACTCACAGTAGTTTGTGACTCAGATAATGCATTTTAATGGCAACACTATCAACTCTGAAATGAATCTGCAGGTGGTCAGGTCAGAGCTCTATAAGCTCTATTTATGTTCATTGTTATTATAATATATTTATGTGCTTTGAGACATGAGGTAGTTTAACACTGCCTCTCGTGGCGCTTGTTTGCTCCCTGTGTTTTGAGGAGGCGTGGCTTTAAAGATGCTAATGCTTTCAAAGCTAGCTCGCTGTTGCTAGCCTTTCTGAAAAAGACATTTAAACATTCCAGGATCATGGCTCTGTTGGTAGTCCAAGTGTCGGAGCTTTTTTTTCTTCTTCTTCTTAATTCCGCAACCATCAAAAGTAAAAAAATAGTAATAATTGTCGATCACTAATGAGTTTATATTAAAAAGGTATTTTCTGTTGTAATCTTTGTGCATAACTTGCGTACAACTTGTGTACAACTATAAGTACCGCAGTTGAAAGCTTTGTCAAATTTGTCAAAATATGGTAATAAACAAAGTGCAGAGGACGCGTAGAACTGTTTGATTTTTGGTCACTTCAGTTCTTTGGAAATCCGTGGAAGCTTCTGTGGAGTTTTGTGTGTGCAGATTCCATGTGGGCCTGCTAATGACTCATGGAGCTCGGAGCTGTGTCTTTGAAAGAGGGAGACAGAACTCATGGTTTTTAAATTATGTAGCATCACTATAATTATTTACGTTTATATAAGATGTTGTGATAGATTTTGCATTATGCATCCAAAAAGTCTAGAAGCTTGAACTTCAGTATAAATAGCAGCGTCAGCAATTTTCTTAATTTTTTTATCAGTTAGTTTAAACAGCAGGTAAATATTAAACATATCTTCAACATCTTATATAAAAGTAAAAGTAAATAAAAGAACTTCCCTGAGGATGACACAACAAAGTCTATAGATGATGTTAGGACTCGACACAAGCTGAAGCTCTTTAAAGAAACAAACATAATCGTACCCTGCTTTTATGCATTCATGATATTGAATGTCTCCTTCAAGGTTGAGCAATGCATTTGAAGGGTTTCTATTTTTTGATATGGTGAAAATAGCACCAAAAAATTGGGATAAACACTTTCCTTCAAGAACCAGGTTTCTTGAGCTTCAGATCCACGTGATTTCTGAAGGATCATTTGACACTGAAGACTGAAGTAATGATGCCGAAAATTCAGCTTCACAGGAATATTGCATTACATTCTAAATTAAATTATATCCTTGGTGAGCATAAGACAATCTTAATTATTCCCAACTTTTGACCAGTAGTGTATCATAAATAATAGTATAGTCTATGTGTATTACTGTGGGACTCCAATCCCCACCATCTACTGGGGAGGGTTTCAATTGTTCAATTGTTATTCGGTTTAAGAATCATCGTGGTGCCTTTTGCTGTCAGTGTGTCATTTTCCAAACCAAAAAAAAGTCAAAATCTCAAATAGACTATGAAAACCATCAGCTCCAAAAAGAATGAGCTGATCACTTGTAGGTGAATGTAGCTAAGTTCTCAACCAATGTGTTTGTTATGCAACCACACCGAGCGGTAGTAAAGGAGTACAATATAAAATGCGTTGCACAGCTGTTTTTTTTTTTTTGTAATAGCTTGTCATGTTTTTGTCTCAGGTTAAGCTGTGTTTGGACTGAGCTCTACTAAAGCAGTGTTCATGTCTCTAGAGCTTTATTCAGTGGGCTATGATTCCCACTAATGAATCTTTGACTGCCATCAATATCATTCATTATTATGCAATTATTTAAAAATGTGCTTTTATGAGACGTGTTATTATTGAAATTGAATGATTCCTGAAGGTGGTGAGCAATGAAAAGCAGTCAAGAGTGCACTGGAAGACAATGAGTTTAGTTCAATTTAATATAATTATCTTAATGAATATGACATGAATTGAATTTAGTATCATGAGGATTACTTCTGGTGATCCATACCAAAAAGCACACACACTTAATGCTGCACCACACTGCACCATTTGCAAAAATGTAAGAGCTTTTACCCCAGCTCCTATGCTTTGCCTCTTTCTTCCTCTCTGTTTATCTACCCACTGATGTGCGTCCACAAGTTACGTAAATCTCTGTTTCAGTCTTTGAGGCTGTCATGGTTGTCCTCTTTTCCCACCAGGTCTAAATCCAGGTATCAGAGGGCTAGTGTTTGAAAAGCAGGGTGATAAGGCAGGCCTTTCATGACTCTGACCCTTCCTTCAGAGTGCACCTCTGTTGCTGGCTTTGAATAATTCACTCACAGAGACCCCTCAACTCCTGCTGATAAAACCTTTGTTCAACAGCAATGATTTCCTCATCTCCTCCTCATCTATCTTTCTATGGTGCCTTGGTGACGGATATAGCATAGATAGATAGACAGACAGACAGACAGACAGATGGACAGATACTGCAGAGATAGATAGATAGATAGACAGACAGACAGACAGACAACAATCGATAGATAGAAAGATAGATAGATAGATAGACAGACAGACAGACAGACAGAGAGAGAGAGAACAATAGATAGACAGACAGAACAACAGACACAGACAGACAGACAGATAGACAGATAGATAGATAGATAGATAGATAGATAGATAGATAGATAGATAGATAGATAGATAGATAGATAGATAGATAGATAGATAGATAGATAGCAGGGTTCTCAAGTTTTATCAAAAGCTTGGAGTGAGATCACATGCGGTTAGGGGAGGAGCCTAAATGGAGCTCCGCCCCCGCCTAGCCCCGCCCCTAATTTTACCCATTATTCATAATTACCAGCAAAAATTGAAATTATAACAATTGGTAAATCTGATAAATGACAGAGCAATTAATGAAATCAAATATAGGCCTACTCTTTAATGTTGTATTTCAAAATTAGGCTACAAATATATAACAAATTGCTCCAAAATGTTTGGAAAAAAATATATTTTTGCATTTTTCCCTCACATCTTTGAAAAATACAAATGCAATGGCAAAGATTAGGCTAATGTATGTTTTGACAGGATATACAATATTACCAAGAGCACTCTGCTTTAGCCTTAATGTAGCCTAACTAGAAATACTATTAATACAGTATAATATAGAATTTAAAATAAACTGAAGAAATACATCTTCATTCCTTCCCATACCCAATAACATTTCCTTAGCCAAACTGAGCCAAAGCTTTTGGCCTGGTTGCAAAGCAGTTGTAGAGTTTTTGACTGCATCAATAATGTATACGATGGGCTATATATTAAATGTTCTAGAACTTCTAGTCTAAAAATGTTAGGCGAGCTTTCTTCCAACTTACTTTCTCCATCACGACGTGTGTTCGCGCGATGTCGCGGTGGCCGAACTTCCGTGTGTGTTCGCGGACTTCGCGCGTCTATAAGTTGCCTAGTAACGAACGCAATCTGGCCGAGATGCGAACGCGCTGGCGGCAGGAAACTCATCTTTGTGTGCATGCGCCTCGTATACAACGTTATATATAAAGCTTGCAGGACAACTTGGTTGGCATTGCCTTTTCAGCCTGAGAAATACACGATGTGGCGTGTGAGCGTGTGAACTGGTTGAATTGCGTGTGTCTCACGGGCAATGCGTGAGACTTGAGAACCCTGAGATAGATAGATAGATAGATAGATAGATAGATAGATAGATAGATAGATAGATAGATAGATAGATAGATAGATAGATAGATAGATAGATAGATAGATAGATAGATAGATAGATAGATAGATAGATAGATAGACAGACAGACAGACAGACATACAGATAGATAGATAGATAGATAGATAGATAGATAGATAGATAGATAGATAGATAGATAGGCCTAGATAGATAGATAGATAGATAGATAGATAGATAGATAGATAGATAGACAGACATATAGATAGACAGACAGACATATAGATAGACAGACAGAGAGACAGACAGACAGACAGAACAATCGATAGATAGATTTTACCTTACATTACCCAGTTGGGTAACCACACAGTAAGAACACGTAAGTGCACATACTGTCAAATAAAGTGCAACCGATTTTTTTATAATTCAGTATATAATGAATTTAATAAATTATATTGTAAAAATATAATCATCTAAAATATTTGATCCAGAAAATGAAAACATGTACAGTTTTCTTAAAGCTCCAGCAGCCTTGAAACTGGGTCATCCTGGCCGAGGGTTTGAAGAAGTCAAGGATATTCTTCATATTCCTTGACTCTCTGAATGTTCAAAGTGAGAGCTGCACAGACTTTCTTTTAATACGACGATTCTTTGTGAAGAAATATTGAACAGATTTGCTTTGAAATGCAGAGTATTCTGCTTTAAATCTGGCGGTTATCAAACAGTGTCCGTTGAGGCAGGAGCTTTCAAATGAATCTCCCTGGCCACAGGGCTCTGATAGCTTACCTGGCGCTTGGCCATTGTCAAGTCAAGTCACCTTCATTTTTATAGCGCTTTTAACAATATAGATTGTTTCAAAGCAGCTTTACAGTGATAATAGAACATTAAAGTAACAGAGATTGTTTAGGCTTTACATTAGTTATTAACAGAACTCTTAATGCGATCCGGCCGCTCATTTGCACAAAACAGTGCCTGGTGACTCGAGAACGCAAACCATTGTGACCAAGAACACTGCAGGAAAAGGTTTTGGGAAACCCTCAGAGATCCAGTGAAGAACATTTTTCAACAAATGTTTAAAGAAATTGAAAATGGCTTTTCACTAAATATGGGTTAAATTACACAGGACTGCAGAAGGTTTGGCAGGAACACATTTACAAATCGAATCTCTCAGCATGCCAAAGTCAAACAATATGGTCACTGCCTAGTGACACCACTGCTGACAGTTTTTAATCCAATTTAGCAATCTTCCAAGTGTTTTTGACCTGCTGTATTTTTTTTTTTTTTTTTTGCAATTCCCATCATATTTACTGACAGACAAATGATTGAAAAAATGTACAAAAAATAAATAAAAAAAATATTGGTAGGCCTTGTAATTCTCTCAACAGAGCCCATTCAGTAAATCATAGATAAATATTCCAAATTATTTTCAATGAAGCCTAATAAAACTTTAAAGAGTCTCAGAGGCTTTCTAGTGCACTGAAAGAGTTTTATTGATAAAAGCAACTGCACTGTAGGCCAATATAAATATACATTTCAGACGCTTTACAGGGGGTCAGTGATGTGTAGGAATGTTCTAGGATCACGAAGCTTCAGCGAGTGTCAGAGGACTCCTCTTACATGAACATATCAATATTTCAGGCTCCTAGCTTGCTGGGATTCTCCAGAAAGTCAAAGTTTATTCTTGTACTTCATTATAATTTATAACAATGGTGAGATTTTGCAACCTTGAGATTGCATTGTTACAAAGTAACAATGCAAAGATACAAAGTAAATGTATTGTTGGTACAAAGTAAATGTATTGTTGGTAAATTTTAAAAAGGTAATTAGTAATAAGTCATAAGCTATTAAAACAAACACAATATTGTCACATTTTAAACTTCCACCGCTATGGAAGATGACTATGACAACAATATGCTTCTTAAATCTATTAATCTCGATTAATATTCTCAAATGCCCTGTTAATAACCTCTGCCGGTGAGGTCAATCTTACATTATGCATCTGTGTAAACACGTATTCATTAGAGTGAAAAACATTAATTACCCCGGAGGAAACATTACATGGAACATCTATTTTAATCAGAGCATGTGGGTTGCAAAATAAATTTGATATTAAAACCACCTGCACTCAACAACAATAAGATTCCCTAGGTGTACTGTATGACTATCAACTGTCATGTGTCAGCACTTCAAAAAATATGCACACAAAAAAAGGTCTATCCACATTTGTTTCTCACCTTGAACAAAATATGCACCACAAGGTTGATTCACTATAGGCTTGAAAAATAGGAAGAGTACAGTTATGCCAATGTTCCCCTTGTTAGTCATAGGAAATGTGTAGCGGACTTCTCCATGAGCTGCATGATTATACTGGGAATAAAATGAGTCTATCAGGATATAAGAGGGCTGGTGAAAGTAAACTAAGCTACTACAGCTTGTAGCTTGAAGATGCATTTCTCACCATGGATGGAGGTTGCAGTCAAAACTTGCAGTCTTCAAGGAAATATTAAATCTTATATTAGATAATTCATTGTAATACCCAGAGAGAGATATTCTGCTCTAGACTGGAATGGAAAAGAAATCTAGTATCATCCTAGCATTATGCCATTACATAAAAAAAGGTCTGTGGTTTATGTAAGGGGTTGACGGTATAAGAGGCACCAAGGTTTTGCCCTTGATTTTTATGTTGTGTTCAGTGTGGCTGTGTTAGGCGGCTTCACAGCTTGATGGAGTTGGAACGGACTGGAGTGGAGGGATGCAGAGGCAAAGGGATTATAAATGGCAGAGAAATTACATTTTCGGCCTTCTCACCAACTGAAGCCACCATCTGCCACTTATTTGACAATTTCAGATTGAATTAAAGAGAATCCCTTTTCGTAATTCACAGCCTGAGGAGAGCTGATGCAAAAAAACTATGCTAGATAAATCTAATGGCAGCATCTTAACACCCATCGTTTAACCCAGAGCGAGGAGATAGGCTATCAGGTTTTCATGCACATCAGAATGAAAGACATGGACATCCACAGCATGATGTACAATTACAGTCATAAACACGTCTAAAAAGTGAGTCGAGAGGGAAAAATGGAATAATGTGAAAGAACAGCTCAGTGTGACTCTAATGGCAGCCTTGAGCTTGGTGGACATCTTTCAACTTGATGAAACTTCAAATTCACCACATTCTGTAATATAATTAGGCAGTACCACACGGTTGTTCCCAATATTCAAAACTATTTTCGAGTGAGATATTGATTTTATACAATGGTTCAATAAAACTTTACAATCTCAGTCCTGTACTAGAGAAGCAAGTATTTGTCAGGAAAAAAATATGGCCAACTTTAATAAATCAACCCAGGCTAATTGGAAAAAACGAGCTTGTGTCAACATGATATCACGTCGCTTCTTGCACGTTTCACCAATGAGTGCCTCGACGCCCCTGTTAACATGTTAAAGGGTCTGTATGTAAGTTTTTGACTGTCCTAAAGCATAAAAATACCATTATATGTTTGTAGATATTTAGGAAACATGCTTGTTTCTCTGAAAAACACTCATACAGCCATTTATTTTACTTTGAAATGTGCGTTCTGTGTCGGAATGTTTGTTTTTGTTTTTTTGTCTCTGTGATCTGTTCACCCAATAGTATTTCGACACCCTGGGATCAGGGGCGGCGTTTGCGTATGGCAGAGTATGGCCGTTGCCATACCCTAGCAGTCAGAGTTCAGATAAAACATCACCTAATGATAATGCTCGGTAAAGATTTTAGGAGGGCTTTAACCCCCTAAATTTGCATCAGTCCCCCCAAAAATGTGCGTTTCATTAATCGCCTGTCACCTTTAAAAGTGTATAGGCTACTCCTTCCAGTATTATCTCCGCAGCGTCAGCGTCAGAACAAAAGCAGATGATGACAACCAACATGTGTATATATTGATAGATCGTTGATATATATGCATCTGTGTAGTTATTTGTTTGTCAAAATACATAAAGTTTACATAATATGATGCTGGAGCAGCAAATCAACACGGTTACCTACTGTAAAATCGGGCTTAATTTATTTATTTATGAAATTCCTTTCATCCAAACAGCATAAGACTTTTCCTACTCTTGCTATAGCCTACTGCATACTTCCGTGCAATAAAATTGCTAAAAAAAATTATATAATATTAATTTGATAATAAATCCGAAGGCAAAACACGCGTTAGGTCTATAAGTGACGTTCAAGACGAGCGCTGCTCTTATGATCTTAACGCCTAACGCTTAACGATCTTAACGACTTCTCTGATTGGTTGCAATGCTGTTTACTGTGAGTTTTAATTAATAGTGTAATAGAGTTACATAGTATAGTACATTGTGTTTAATTTGTCGTTTAACAAATACATTAGGAGGATCTAATGTATGTTGTTAGTGGCGAGAATATTCACATGAATGCATAGCCTACATAGATCCGATTATTATCTCTATGTACTTAAATGGTCCAGTGGCAAAACTTTCACCAAGTGTGTCAGAGGTTCTGGGTTCTACTCCGCACTAAGCAGTATAGTTTTTTTCCCCTCAACAAAACCGATTGTTTATTAGTGGTTGGCATGCAGGAACACGTTTTTTTTTTGTGCATTATGTTTTGTGATCTCACCATAACGAATAGAGAGTCTCCACACCGGATTGAAGCGCGTCCATGTGAAGACTGTGCGCGAGTCACAACAGAACACTGTATCCGCGCCACTGATGATAGCAGCGGCAACGAGCACTTTGGTGACTTGATTTAAAAAACAACACATTTCAGCACTAGATCGCCTCTTATTTAACAAACGAACGAAATGAATGCTCTGTTAGAGTTAACTGGAGATGTTTAATTATTTGTATTGGTACATGATTTGTCGTGAGATGTTTCAAAAGTGGTGGGGACACAATCGACCCTGGCAAAAAGTGATGGGGACATGTCCCACCCGCAAATTACGCCTATCTATGTATGCCCAAAGGGAATGCCATACTCTAGGTTTTTGTGAAATGCCGCCACTGCCTGGGATGCCAGTTGGCAGAAAACACAGTGTATTGCAGCCATGGAAACCTGCGAACAAACTGGGTCAGAGATCGCAGATTAACCTAAAAATCCTCAGCACCCATCTAAAAACATATATGAATGGGAGTATATTAAAACGTGATATCAACTCATCATAAATCAATAAATCAACTTACAGTGTAAGTCTCCTCGCCTTCCATTGTCAATTGCACTCGTTCCTGTTGCTTGTCCTCAATATGGCAACCCGCGTGAGCATTGAGTCTGAGGAGGAGGGGGAGGGGGCGGGGCAAACAACAATCTCCAATATTTTTAATTTGGACTGCAGTACCCATTTCAACCGCTAGCTGTCAATCTCACATACTGCACTTTCAATACACTCACCTAAAGGATTATTAGGAACATCTGTTCAATTTCTCATTAATGCAGTTATCTAATCAACCAATCACATGGCAGTTGCTTCAATGCATTTAGTAGTGTGGTCCTGGTCAAGACAATCTCCTGAACTCCAAACTGAATGTCAGAATGGGAAAGAAAGGTCATTTAAGCAATTTTGAGCGTGGCATGGTTGTTGGTGCCAGATGGATCATCTCACGGTCTGAGTATTTCACAATCTGCTCAGTTACTGGGATTTTCACGCACAACCATTTCTAGGGTTTACAAAGAACGGTGTGAAAAGTGAAAAACATCCAGTATGCGGCAGTCCTGTGGGCGAAAATGCCTTGTTGATGCTAGAGGTCAGAGGAGAATGGGCCGACTGATTCAAGCTGATAGAAGAGCAACTTTGACTGAAATAACCACTCGTTACAACCGAGGTATGCAGCAAAGCATTTGTGAAGCCACAACACACACAACCTTGAGGCGGATGGGCTACAACAGCAGAAGACCCCACCGGGTACCACTCATCTCCACTACAAATAGGAAAAAGAGGCTACAATTTGCAAGAGCTCACCAAAATTGGACAATTGAAGACTGGAAAAATGTTGCCTGGTCTGATGAGTCTCGATTTCTGTTGAGACATTTAGATGGTCAGAATTTGGCGTAAACAGAAGGAGAACATGGATCCATCATGCCTTGTTACCACTGTGCAGGCTGGTGGTGGTGGTGTAATGGTGTGGGGGATGCTTTCTTGGCAAACTTTAGGCCCCTTAGTGCCAATTGGGCATCGTTTAAATGCCACGGCCTACCTGAGCATTGTTTCTGACCAAGCAAGATGCTATCCTATCAATATGGGCCAACATTTCAAAAGAATGCTTTCAGCACCTTGTTGAATCAATGCCACATAGAATTAAGGCAGTTCTGAAGGCGAAAGGGGGTCAAACACAGTATTAGTATGGTGTTCCTAATAATCCTTTAGGTGAGTGTATAACGAGACTCCATTTTAGCAAGATTTCACTACTTGCCAAGTACAATTAGTACAGTATTGTGCATGTCATGATCCAGCTCTCCCTCATTTTTTTGAGTTCGCCAATCATTACAGACAAAAAAATAAACGTAAACTAAACACGAGAACCAGAGAAGCTTGAACAGAATGAGCACACCAAACATACTGCCTTGAGCTCTTTTATAATAACAATCTGTTTTTATGATTACTTCTAACCTATACAGTGTGTAATGCATAACAGTAAGAGTAAAATACTCTGGCCTATTTTAGGTATGAGAGTGGCATTTTTAGTTTTGATATTTTGACTAGGGTCATTTATTGAGATAGTTTTGTTACTCAGATCCCTGCATGTAATCTTGATTTGTGAAAATGAATAAAAGTTGTCTGTATTTGTCTGCCTCTTGTGTTTATTGTGAACTGTATAGGAATAGGTACGTTTTTGGAGTTTTGCAAAATGTAGGTTGTAGAGGCCATTTTCCCAGTGAACAAGAAATGCTCTGTTTGACTCATGCTTCTTTTGCTAATGAGATACTGTATTCGTATATGTCTACCCTTTCTGAGTGTTTGTGTGTGTTTATGTTTTTCCCTCTGCGAGTCAGAGAAGGACACCCAGCCTAACGACAGTAATATGACAGCATTTTTCATCTCGGCTCTCGAACGAGAAAGAAAAATCAATATTTAATCAAAGCAAGATCGTGTAGACTTCACGATACAATATATTTACCTTCACTGTCATTAAAGCCTCAAAACCACATTCAAATATGCAGCGACAGAACTAAATAGTTCCAATGAGGAAAATATGAGATGCTGAGAGCAAATGTTCAGCCGTCTCTTAGCTGCAGAAAGTATAATGTGTGTATAATGACCAGGGTCTGCTTGCAAGAAAATAAAAGACTCAGTGAGTGAGTGAGAAAATATCCATCAGAGGTATGACTGGCATGTCAACATGCTTACTACAGAAGACATAAGTAATTACGTGTGCTCTCTTTCTCTCTCTGGCACTCTTCCCTCTTTCTGCTGTCTCCTGATGTATCCCCTGTGTGATAACAGAGTCAGGTTAATGGGCTCTCTGTAAGTTAATGGAGGCTACACAGCAGGATACTCCACTGACAGGTACCAGATCTTCAGCATGGCTCAGCGATACTGCTTCCTGTGCTGTGAGGTTCTCAAATCGCAAGATGTCAATTGAGCGATTGTCTTCATGCTGTTAGGACCAACAGATAATATATGACCTGCTCTTGAAATGTTAGAGATCTTACCGTATTTTTAAAATGCAAATGTGGACATGCAACTGCATAATATTTTCAAATTGCTATGATCATCAGGAGCTGCGTAAATTAAATTTCTAAATCCAAATAATTTTAAAACCTTTTTATTTGAGTGACCACAACAGATTAACATTTAAAAAACTTGTACAATAAGGTGGCATATTATTATACTTTATCACTGTGCTTTTTTCCCTCATCATTAGCACATGGAATATATGCCAAAACTACTCAGAGAGTTGTTCAATGTTAAAGTATTTGATATTCTGCTGATATGCATGTGCAATTTTCGCTACTGCCAACAGATACAGTGACAGATACAGATACAGAAAAATGGAGCGCAACTGGAAGAAAACTAAACTAGAGGTATTTCGGATTTCATGGAAGGAGAGCTTGATTGCTTACAGAGAGGCCTTAAAAGCTGCTAGATATGCTTATTTTCAACCCTATTAGAAGAAAATAAACATAATCCTAGGTATTTATTTGAAACAGTGGCTAAACTAACGAAAAAGAAAGCTTCAACCCCAGAAGTGTCCAAGCAACACAGCAGTAATGACTTTATGGACTTCTTCACTTATAAGATCGATAATATCAGGGACAAAATTATAACTATGCAACCGTCTACCACAGTATCGCATCAGACAGTGCATTGTAGTATCCCTGATTCCGAATTTGATTCATTTGTTGCCATAGGAGAGGAAGAATTTTCTAAACTCGTTAATTCATCTAAATCGACAACTTGTATGTTAGACCCTATACCGACTAAGCTACTGAAAGAGATGTTTCCAGATGTCATAGATACTCTTCTTACTATCATTAATTCATCTTTGTCTCTAGGATATGTACCAAAAACCTTTAAGCTGGCTATGATAAAACCGCTTGTTAAAAAAACGCAACTTGATCATACAAAATTAGTCAAAAACAGGCCGATCTCGAATCTGCCTTTTCTGTCAAAGATATTAGAAAAAGCGGTATCCTCACAACTGTGTTCCTTTCTTGAAAGAAATGATATCTGCGAGGATTTTCAGTCCGGATTTAGACCGTACCATAGTACCGAGACAGCTCTCATCAGAGTCACAAATGATTTACTCTTATCATCCGATTGCGGTTGTATCTCTCTATTAGTGTTACTTGATCTTAGTGCTGCATTTGATACTATTGATCACAACATTCTTTTAAATAGACTCAAAAATTATGTTGGCATTAGAGGAATTGCATTAGCATGGTTTAAATCATACTTATCTGACCGTTATCAGTTTGTAGCAATAAATAAAGATATGTCTTATCGATCACAAGTTCAGTATGGCGTACCACAAGGCTCAGTACTAGGACCGTTGCTGTTCACTTTCCAACTATAGCTGGTGTGTGGTGAGCACACTGCCGCCGTTGTACTGTGGCTGCCGTCGCGTCATCCAAGTGGATGCTGCACACTGGTGCTGGTTGAGATGAGAACCCCTGATATGATTGTAAAGCGCTTTGGGTGTACAGTAGTACATATGAAAGCGCTATATAAATGCCTCATTCATTCATTCATTCACTCTGTACATGCTACCATTAGGAAATATCATTAGGGAACATGGAATTAGTTTTCACTGTTATGCCGATGATACTCAGCTGTATATTTCTTCAAAACCTAACGAAACTTACCAATTCACAAAAATAACGGAATGCATAGATGATATAAAAAATTGGATGACTAGTAATTTCCTACTACTAAATTCTGAAAAAAACAGAGATTCTAATTATTGGACAAAAAACTTCCACACGTAATAACCTAAAATACTGTCTAACACTTGATGACCATATTGGCCCGGTTCTGTCAACACTGCATTGGTTCCCTATTAAACATAGTATACATTTTAAAATATTGTTGATTACTTACAAAGCACTAAATGGTTTAGCTCCGCAGTACTTGAGCGAGCTTTTTAGGGGGCTTTCACACTGGTAGTTTAGTTCGGAACGGGGCACGGTTCGCATGAAAAATCGCTAATGTGAACGCTGTCATGGGACCCGGGTGCGCACTGGGGTACCGAACCCGAGACTACCTGGAGGAGGTGGTCTGAGTTCGGTTGCTCCCGAACCGTGCTGCGGTTCGCGTGAATGTGAAAGCAGCACGGACTCGGGTGCACACTTGTTTAGGAAGTAAAGTGACCTGCGCATGCGTTTTAGCTTCAATCAATCAACATTTATTTATACAGCCCTTTACAACACTCAAGGTGAACCAAAGTGCTTTCCAAAAACAACAACAACAATACAAAGCAAAATATAAAAATAAAATATATAATCAAGATATATAATAAATGTAGATGTATGTCACAAAGAAAACAAAGAAAACAAAAAAGAAAAGAAAACACAGAATGACTCAACCAATGCTACGATATAAAAGCCTGCACAGCTTATTGTGATGTATTCAGTTAAATAAAACACTTGTAAGGGATGATAGTGTTGAGGATTTACCTTGGATACGAGCGAGAGTGAGACTGCAGTGTATTCGTGCATTGCGCGTAAAATCAGGGCACCAAATTTGGAAATCCTCTGTCTCCTCAAAAGAGTCCGTTTGCAAGCAGCAGAAGGCCACCTTATGTGACACACGCACAGTAAACCTGTAGTGTTCACTCAACTGCGCATAATAGCAGCGAATTAATAAAATACACAATATTGACCCGCGTTCTGTTTTCTATCATGCACCGTGCATGTTTGCGATGACGTAATATGCACGCAAACGCACCAGGGTTCGATAAAATCAAGTTGAGTGTGAAACCAGAGCAACGCTGCGGGGGGCGCCGGGAACAAACGCGCTCAGGCTCGGACCGCAGCAAACGAGCCCAGTGTAAAAGCCCCCTAAAGCATTATAGTCCTTCATGTCTATTGCGATCTCAAAATTCCGGCCAGTTGATAATACCTAGAATATCAAAATCGACTGCTGGCGGTAGATCCTTTTTCTATTTAGCACCAAAACTTTGGAACAGTCTTCCTACCATTGTCCGGGAAGCAGACACACTCTGTCAGTTCAAAGCTAGACTAAAAACACATCTCTTTGACCTAGCATACACATAATACATTATAGACTTCTATAATTCAATGTTAGGCTGCATAGATTAGGTCAGCCGGAACTGGGAACACTTCCCTTAAATCCTGATGTACTCGTTACATCATAAGAAGAATGGCATCTGTGCAAACTTTAGTGTCTTTGTTTATCCCGAGGTTTTCCCGCAGCCTGCTGGATCCAGGCCGTATCCAGATCTGACGAAGGAGATTCGCCTGGACCCGATGACAATGCAGTGCTGAAGTGTCAACTATCCTCTCCCTATGGAGGATCCCTTTCCCACTCTACAGATAAAGCATTTTTGAAAATCCGGTTCGCGTACCCCGAAGTGATAAAATAAAACAAAATTCTTTATCAAATGTATAGGCAAGACAAGTAAAGGCATGGTTTGTAGGGAAATTACAAACCTGCGCACATATATTCAAACAAATATAACTATAGAATCAATTTTTAATGCGCATGTGAACGCCATCAGGTCACAGGTTCGCGTTCAAAGTCTGTTTAGAGATTAGAGACTGCTTAGTGCCCCCTAATGTAATAACAAATGATAATTTTGCTGGAAGTGAATCAATCAAAACTAACTTTAGCTGGAAATAACATTATTCAAAAATTGCTATAAAGCCAAAACAATCTCTGTTACCGTAAATTGTATGTTTATCTCTGTAAAGCTTTGAAACAATCTCCATTGTTAAAAGCGCTATATAAATGAAGATGACTTGACTTGACTTGACATGCTGCTGTGAGCATGTAAGATATGCTGCTGCATAAATAGATGTACATGAATTCCACAGCAGATCTAGGCAGGTGGTGCTGGGGAGGTGGAGGGTTTCAGAGGAACAACCACATAAACACTGATGACAACGGACAAAGAAGGAAAACTCTGGGCTAAAGTACATGGGGAGTAATTAGCGTGAAACAGAACAGGTATGATAGAACTAATTAACAGTCCAGGAGACTAACTAGGGAACTAAGGAAATGGGAAAAGAGTGAGAACAAAACTAAAACAAAACATACATGTTATATATATGAATTATGTCAGTTATTTTTAGTAAAACTGTGTTTCTTAACCCCCCATATACTGGCATTGTTGATTTCCAGATGGTTTGAATAGACTGTTGTCTTTGTTTGGCTGAAAGGGGACTTGGGCAGCTTGGATCACAGTAAGTCCTGGCAGCGGCATGCTGTCAGACTAAAGGAAGAAAAGGTCAGGACTGCAATATGTGAGGAAACATGTCTCTTGGAACGCCGTGTGGGATTTTTAAACCATTTAATGGTGAGGAGCAAATGCCGTATTGAAATAAATGACATGCAGGTTGCATCTTTGAAGTCGTTTTTAGACAAATTAATAAAACAGAGGCGGCTTCATTTTTGGAAACGCATACAAATGAAGACTAGAAAAAAAATATATGTTAAAGTTAACAGCACTGTAGTGTTGGGAAATGTCAACGTGAGTGAAGATGATATCACATGGATTTTATGACATTATCTCTGTCCTCGGAATGGTATTATGCCATAATCACTTGGGAACCTCGTAATCTACTATCCCCTAATAACTGCTTTTATCATATTAATAGCTGACCACATGTTCTAATAACAGTGGAATGAATAATTTATGAATGGGACAGACTGAAGTGCTTTAGACTGGAGAAAAAGACTTAAATATGCAAAGCTGAGTGCATGTATCATGTCTCTAATGTCTTAGTCATTGTTTGGAATGTAAATAAGCTACATAGTTCAGGATAATTCCAGTGCAGTACTGCAATTATTTACAGAATACTAAAACATAAATCATAATACCCCCCCCCCCCCCCCCCAAAAAAAAAAAAGATATATATATAGGACTAAGCAGCACAAATCAAGTGTAGCGTCAGTTCTGGCAGGTCACGTTAGTCAAGCTCGCATCAGTTGATCCACGTCTACCATAGGAATACGACGTCTATCACTGTATGTATATATAACCTCCTTATATACAGTATAAGCTCTTCACTATTATCAGCAGCTATATGGCGTTTCTCAGGGGCTCATTACCCTCCTCCATCCCCAGCTCCTCCTCTTGTCAGTCAGGATTTGGGATTCTGATTCCCCTTGAATCAGAAAAAATTCTCGAATTATATAGTATTTTAAAATATTGGATCAATGATATCTGCATACATTCATGTTGTTTCTGTTCTGTTACCCTAAGGGGGGTTATTGCTGCTCTCCCTGCTCTTATCTCTGCTAGGCTGCATGGATGCGCAGGGAGATATTTCCCAGAACAGAACATACCGCCAATCCAAACTGTATGCTAATTGTCAACATTGATGATAATAAGAAATGTTTTTTGAGCAGCAAATCGGCATATTAGAATGATTTCAGAAGGATCACGTGACTTATTAAACAAACGTGTATGACACATCCATAGAGGACAACACCAGAGAAAGGATGTAAGAAACGCTGGGATATACACAAGGGGTGATTGGCAAACAAAACACACCTGGGAACAATCACACCTGCAAAATAATCAACAAGAAAAACTTCAAAGGACAGAACAGGAAATAACATAGGCTATGCCCACCATTGATATCCATAATAAAGGCTAGATGTCTTATGGTTAAGTCTCTACCGTCATCACCGGCGGCCATCTTGTCACAGGCAAGCTTTCTGGCGGGCTCTGTGGTACCTGATGTAAGATGAGTGATCAGCACGAACACAAATACTCTTATCTCGATGAAATCTTGGCGGATTTACAAACAGTTTGGTTTCTTACAAGCGTTATTAACGTGGCTATAATTCTGGATGATTATTTATTTATACACTTATTATTCATAAGTATGCAGTGTCATAACTACATCTCTGACGTTTATAACAAACCAAACCGTTTGAAAATCGGTAGAAAATTGAGATTATTGAGGTTATTGAGGTTATTGAGGTTATGTGGTTAAATATGGTTATTTAAAAAGTACATGCACCATTAAAACACAATGTTACGAGTGAGCGAGCTGCCTGTGACAAGATGGCCGCCAGGTGCGGACGTCGACCTCCATTGGCCAGCAGCGCGGACGAGACATCTAGCCTTTATTATGGATATCTATGATGCCCACATACAAACAGGAGAACACAAGACAGGAAGCATGACACTTTGCATCACAGGAATAAATTATATATATATATATATACAGTATATATATATATATACATACAGTTATGGTCAGAATTAATGGCATCCCTGTAAATATGATCAACAATGGCTGTAAAAAATACATCTGCATTGTTTATCCTTTTGATCTTTCATTAAAAATGGCAGAAATCGAACCTTTCATTGAAGTAAAATAATTGAAAGTGCGGGGGAAATCACATTATGAAATAAAAGTTTTTCTCCAAAACACGTTGGCCACAATTATTGGCACCCTTTTATTAAATACTTTTTGCAATCTCCTTTTGCCAAGATAACAGCTCTGAGTCTTCTCCTATAATGCCTGATGAGTTTGGACAACACCTGACAAGAGATAAGAGACCATTCCTCCATACAGATTACCAGATTCATGTTGGTGCTTCTTCTCTTCAGTTCACTCCACTCATCAGGTCAGGGGACTGGGATGGTCATGGCAGAAGCTTCATATTGTGCTCATTGACACATTTTTGTGTTGAGTTTGTTTTGGATTGTTGTCCTGATGGAAGATCCAACCACGGCCCATTATAAGATTTCTAGCAGAAGCCGCCAGGTTTTGATTTTTTATCTGTTGATATTTGATAGAATCCATGATGCCATGTATCTGAACAAGAAGTCCAGGACCTCCAGAAGAAAAATATGCCTACACCATTAAAGATTCAAAGCTATATTAAATTGTACACATGGGGTTCTTTTTATCCTTGTGTGCACCAAACCCATCTAGCGTGTTTGCTACAATTTACAAAAAATCAATTTTTTTTAGTTTCATCTGACCAGAACCTCATCCCATTTGAAGTTCCAGTCATGTCTGACAACTGAATATGCTGGAGTTTGTTTTTGGATGAGTGAGGAGGATTTTTGTTGAAACCCTCCAAACAACATGTGGTGACGTAGGGGTTGTTTGATTTTTTTTTTTTTTTTTTTTTTTTTTTGGTAGGCTTCTGACCCCAAGACTCAACTAATCTCTGCAATTCTCCATCTGTGATCCTTGGAGAGTCTTCGGCAACTCAAACTCTCCTCCTCACCGTGCATTAAGGCAATATAGACACACGTCCTCTTCCTGGCCATTCGTAAAATCTTTAGTTGATTTGAATTTCTTAATTTTTGCCCTGATGGTGGAAATGGGAATTTTCAATTCTTTAGCTATTTTCTTACAACCCTTTCTATTTTGTGAAGGTCAACAATCTTTTGATGCACATCATAACTGTGTTCTTTGGTTTTACTCATTGTGATGGACCATTAAGGGAATTTGCCCTTTGTGTTTCCTCATATTTAAACTCCTGTGAAACAAGAAGTCATAGCTAGACAATGTCATGTTCCTAGTCACCCTGGAGTGATAAAAAAAGGTAAATATTAATGGGAATATATTCAGAGATATTTTATTCGTAAAAATTTCTAGGGGTGCCAATAATTGTGGCCAACATGTTTTGGAGAAAAACATTTATTTCACAATGTGATTTCCCCGCATTTTCAATTCTTTTACTTCAATGAAAGGTTAGATTTTTGCTTTTTTTTTAAATGAAAGATCAAAAGGGTAAACAATGCAGATTTATTATTTACAGCCATTTTTTATCATATTTACCAGCGGTGCCAATAATTCTGACCACATACAGTATGTATGTATATATATATATATATATATAATGTTCCAATAAATATATAATATATTCCAATAGAAAACATATATTTTGCAACTTATAATATTTCTGGTTTTAATATATTTTTGATCTATAAATGCAGTCTTGGTGAGCAAACTTATTTAGAAAAACATTTAAATAATTTTGTAAACTTTTGAATGGTAGTGTAAATAAACTGTAACTAAATTAATGTAATTAAATAGTTCCATCTAACAAACAAACAAACAAACAGTGTTCTATGGTGACATCCTTTAGGACGGTGAAAGAAAAAAAAACTACATAAATTGGGCCATGATGCATGTGTGTCAAACCTATATCAAATGATGTTTGACAGGGTCGCTGATTTCAACTTTTAAAGGGTTGCAGAGGAGATGTGGGTCAAGTAAATCTCTTTATAGGCTATAGTCGTGCAAAGCATCTCCTGAGGAAGAGCTTAGCCTGAGGCCATTAACTCTACACTTCAGATGAACAGGGCTCAGGCAGACCCTGCCCAGCAAACGTATGATAATGCTTGTGACACTCAATGAGGCAGAGCTTCCGTAACGGAAGTAAAATACACAAAAAGCAAAATGCCCTGGAGCAAAGCTAAGAGTAGGACAGGATGACAAAAAGGCTATTTAGCAAAAAAAAAAGAAAAAGAATTGGAGACATGAACAATGCATGAATGAATACAATGACTGGATTTTCTTTAATATATGTAAGATAAATACATGACATTTACACACACACACACACACACACAGAGACAGAGAGAGAGAGAGAGAGAGAGAGAGGTGTGCTCATTTGTTTATATATTCTGCTAATGAAAAATCTTTCAAAAGAAGTGTGTTTGCATAAAGAGTGGGACATCTTTTGTGCAAATGGGTGGATACAATCAATGAGTTAATGGCGCATTCAACATTTTGGAGCTGTTTTAGTGTCTTTAGATGTTTTAGTTCAGAGGTTTTCATTAGCTTCCACTTAAGAACAGGTAATCACTATTGGCAGTAAAGATGAACTCACACGTCCAGCAGAGTATGTGGGTGGAGCGACGGCAGTTTCATGACTCCTCTCTAAATCCACTCCAGGTTATACTTTTAACTAAAGATTTGTAATTCTTATCATGACTTCGCACCATTAACATATTCTGACACTATAGAGCAAAGTTAAATAAGGCACAACAGTATTTTTTCTGAAGTGGTTGAATAATTTTTTTGTTCGTCAAATTTTGTGATGTCTTAAGGTCACACATTTCTATAGAACCATTTAATGGAATATCAGGATGGTATGAAACAAGTCACATTACTATGGCTTGCCAGTAAATGAAGATTCAAATAATGGCTTTTCCCATTTATTCGTGGTGTAATATAAAGTATGTTCCTGGATAAACATTATCTGTTCTTCCAGGAATAGCCTTCTTCTATTCTATTATAACTGATTCTTCTCCTTGTTTTTATAGTGTTTTGTTCTCTATTGCACAAGTCCCTATGTAGCATAGAGAGATGGAAATGCACTAAGAAAAAAACAAAAAATCAAATGAAGGAAAAAAAATGAAAGAGAATGAAAATCGCATGTATGCTTGAAAGTCACTTTGTGAATTCATGTTAAATTGTATTTACCAGAGCTCATCATTGTGTTACATGAAAAGGTGCTGAAATATTTCCAGCAGTCTTTTCATCTCTGATGATTTTCTCAGACGCCCATGCAAGTTCACCTTCACACGTAAGCAACTGTGGAGAAGCTTCAGAATTAGCACCTAACAACCCCTATTGCAATAGCATGTTACATAACCAGACACAAACGGAAGGTAAACCTGTTCCATGAGCTGAAATAATTCATTTGATTGGCATTAATCTTGGATTAGATATCGCTCAACAGTGCCTTTATGTAAGTGATTATATCTCTGTTGATGTCATTTAGGCACATTACAGGGTCTTTACAGGGATCTCAAATCTGTCTGTAAAAGTTAATAGTAAAGCAAACTACTTGGGTGCATTTTCAGTACTTTTAGATATTTCAGGTCACTCCAGTTTGTGTGTGTGAATGATATATAACATGTCAAATAATGATCTTTTAAAATGTTGTTGCTAACACTTGGGTCATAAACTTTTAATTGGGTTAATATAATCCCTCTTTATTTGTGACGATATCTTGCAATTGACCATGCTTGAGTCACACACAGACCTCAACATTCAGCATGCAAAACACAACAATGGTAACAATTACATTTTATTTAAAGTAAATTATCAAGTATGCTGTAACGACTGAGACAAATCAGACACAATTATTTGTTATATTTAACAAATAACCTTTAAAACTCACACTGGGAGTGCCACATCTATGGTTCCATCACCCCAGCTAGGGCGAGAACCATGAATACCATCAGATAAGATGGTTTTATTGCTGTTAAAAATGTGGTCATGTGGTCAAGACTGAGGCCATAGGAAAGACCTACAGCCCTTAAAACAGACTTTCTCGCGTTAATTTATAGACGAACTGATATATAAATGAACATGCATCCCAGGACATTGTGTGTGATAATATTAGGTCTTGTATACTGTCTCTTGCATTTGTATTTATTTCATACATGCTTTATGAGATAACTACTAGTTAATGTAACCCACCTATATCGTGTCTCCTATCTAAATAATCCTCATTTAATGACTCACACTTTAGTGTGCATCGCTTTCTCATAGAATTCAGTGTGTGTTTGTTATCTATCTTGAGTTTAAATGGACACAAATGGCAAGGCCTATGTCTAACCACACTTGAGACAGAGCCATAAATCCTCGCCAAAAGAGGAATTTTCTCGCTTTTCTCAGGCTTTAATAGAGCCAAATTCACAGTGACCCTCTCTCTTCTTGACCTTGACCACAGCCTGCTATGCCTTCACTCTCCCAACAGAGTCAGACTGTAATTTCTTCATTCCAACTCAGAAGAAAACTGCAACTTTACTGTCACTGAATGGACAACCATCACCTCTTCCGACTTCCTCCTTTCTCTTGGTTGCTCGGCGTGGCCTCTACAGACCAGGGCCGGCAGGCCACAATCTGCACTCAAGCCATGTGCTCATAGAGACAGAGAACTTTCAACCAGAACAGAGTCAAACAAACCATGCAAGTTCATCACCATTTCTTCATTCAATGCAGAAGAAATCGTTTGAAACTCATGGAACCATCAGAAGCCTTCTTCAGGAACTTTCACTGCAAAGGCCATGCAAGTATACATTTAATGAGGTGCTCTGAAAATAATAAGCTGATGGTTCTTTTCATAATTAGATTAATCTTTTCCATAGCTTCATTCCCTGTTTACGGTTTTATCCTGTCGCTTTCTATTTTACCCATGTATGTGTGATTGTGCGAATGTGTATATGTTTCTTAGTAGTGCTATACAGTAAGAAAGACATTTCCCTCCCCCGGAAATGAATATTTCTTAGAATCAATAAACAATTAACACTGAGTGTTTACGGGATAAACAGGTTGATTGATTGTAATATTAATTTTACTACATTAAATTAATTATATTAACTGATCCAAATATTCATAATTAATTATTACAAGTTATGATTGATTTTTAATATTTATTTTGAGCTAATTTGCTACAACGCTCAGTTCTTTTTTAGTAGCTATAACTCTTTACTTTTTATCATATTTGACAGCACAGCACATTTTATATAGTTTTATATAGTTTTGAACAGATATTGCATACATTTAAGCTCGTTTAACAAATATTAGAAGTAAAAATTAAACATTTAGAATTAATTTAAGTGTAATAGACCAGTCTCTGTTATACCTTCCGCCGTAACGGCGCTGGATCTTGTGCCGGCACTTGTAGCATGTTTAACGGGGAACTTCTAGCTTCTGTATAAACATTTTATGCAAGGCATCAGGTGTTTCCATCACATGAAAAGACCAACGCGACACTCGTTTAGGTGACTCGCATCGTGATCCTGTATGTTGCTTTGCACAACATTAATCGATATAGCCTACATAAGAATAACGAATTTATAGATACAAAAAATGTACTCAAACCTGTATATTTTACCAAAGACACGCACCAATTTGACGGAGCAGCACTGCTCTCTCCTAAAGAGGTAGCGAAAAACTCAACCCCTGGGTTGTTATATCTGACCTAAGATCTGAGTAACACAAAAACTACCCAAACACTGGGTTGTTACATCTGACCCAGGATCTGGGTTACATAAAAAACTACTCAAACATTGGGTTGTTACATCTGACTCAGGAGCTGGATAACACAAAAACTACCCAAACACTGAAAAAATAACCCAAAAAGATGACCCAAAAGGCTCAACCCAGGATTTGGGTAGAAAAAATAACCCAAGTTTTTTAGAGTGTCCTAACTAAGCAATTGTCGGTACAACAATTTTTTTAAGGCAATAGGTTTGCATGCTTTTTTTTTAAAAGCAAGTCTAACTAATGCGATTTTACAGTGTAGACTCTTTTCATTTTTCCTTGGAGCATGTACTTTACCCAGGTAAAATCACTGTACGCAAAGCCTCTTTTTGTTCTAATACAACATGCTGTTCCCATAAAATTAAACAAAAAGCATCCTTTATTTACAGTGTGCATGAGAAGCAGAAGCATGGCTCAGTCTGAGAGCTGTACCGGGGCTGCCCTACGGTTCCACTGACTGAGAGGTTTGCCTTTGATGTGTGTCAGAGCGCTATGACAGTAAGCTTTGATAGTGACAAACCAAAATGATCCTCCCTCCACTGGGTGGCATGTGAGGAAGAGGCCACGATAAAAAGACAACATGTGAACAGCAATGTGGCAGAAGAGCTCAGGAACGTTAGAGATGACATAATGAGGACAATGGAGTTCATTTGTTATGCTGCTTTGGTGAGAGCATGAGGCACAATGCCAAAAGTTACTTGAAGAAACATTTGTTTTATTACAGCTTAATGATTGCACTGCAACAGAGGCTTCTGTTTGGTTTTAAAGCTGTTGTTTTACATGCCCAGTTACATTGTTGCTTTATGTTCCACTAGAAACACAGCAAGTGGGGTGCAATAGTTAGACTGAAACATTGAGCTGTGGTGCACATGTCTGTCATGTTTAAATCTGGTCTGAGATTTGTCTCCATCTCACTTCCTCTCTCGAATGTTCTACCACTTTCCATGAGATCAGTCTTATAAAAAGGCAAACGCTCCCACACAAAAAAAGAAAAGCAGAGGCTAAAGGTTATTGTTCAGAAGCTTAGATTCTAATTACTGGCGCCATTTGCCCCATTGACTTTTGAAGAATTTTAGGCTTGTGATGTTTTAGAAAAGATAAAAGTGTCATATGTCCTAATGGAGTGCTCTGGTTAGGTGAAAATTTTGAAAATATCATCAGCTAAGGGCAATAATAAGTGTACAGTGAGTCATAGTCTATTAAGATCATTTTGTTAAATTGTTTGCATGAGATAAATGCAAGATGCTGAACCACAATTTAGCCTCTTCATGCAATGAAACTCCTTGAAGGTGAAGTAGTTTCTGCACCATTATAGTCACTGAATGGAATGGAACAACGAATGGCTATTTTTAAACTGGTTTCCTACACATTTGTCTCAGCTGCCATTGGTCAAACAAACAATTAGCCCTGCCCTAAACGTATGCCATTGGTTGGGTCAGTGTTACTGTTTCAAGATCAATTCCTTTCAGATATTACCTTACATGTAGAAAGCAGTATAACTGTTTGTGAATGTAAAAGGTCTGCAAAGTTTCAAAAATCAAAGTGCACGATAAATTGAGATAATGTCTCCTAAAAGAGAGAACTGAATCTGAACGGCCTGAAACGATTCATCAGTAATTTCAGTCCTACTTCCTGCTCGAACCCATAGGTTTGTGACAAATTTGCATAATGCCATCCTAGGTCTTCATTGGCTGCCCACAAACAACGTCTACTTTGACCATCAAACGCTGTAGTTGTAGCTGAGGCCCTGAAGAATTTTCGTGTTGTCAACATGTAGAGAAGACGCTGTTTTCTCCATTGCTAAAGCAAACCGGTACTTTGATACGGCCATTGATACACTAAAACCGACATCATCGTTACTGTTCATATCACTGTGTATCAAGTGCTGAGGAAGCTCCGGAGCTGAAATTCAGATATGGGAATGTGCGTTTTGTTTCCAACATGCGCTGTAAGTGGTGGACCAATCGCATGCTGATAGCTCATGCAATCGCAAGAAGTGTAAAACACGAAAGTGTGACATTTGCTATCTTCAGTTTGTCTTTTCATTTGTCTTTCGTTTGTGTGTCATTTTAGAAAGCAAACACCCGACACTCAAAGACAAACCCTTAGATTTTGTTCAAATTAAAGTTATCTTGCCTTGCACAACAGAAACGCAACATCATCAAACATACATCAGTGTCTAACAGGTGTCTAGAAGCGTCCTACCACGTCTCGTAACGAGTTGCCAAATTAGGAAAACCTCACACAGTTGCCGAGGTGCTAATCTAACCTGCTGCCAATGATATCTGTCAAGTTATGTTTGGAGAGAATTTCACACAACAGATTAGTGACATCCCCCTTTCTAACAACACCATTAGCTGCCGCATATCTGACATGGCAATCGATGTTGAGCAGCAATTGCTCGCTAACATCATGCAAAGCCAATACTATGACCTGCAGCTTGATGAGAAAACTGATGTTGCAGGGCTAGCACAGTTGCTTAGCTATATGTCAGATATAGCCTATATAAAATGGCAATATTGAGGAGGACATTCTTTTCTGTTGGTCTCTCCCAGTGCACACCACTGGCGAGACATTGTTTGAAGTTCTGGATGGGTATATACGGGATACATGCATGTCATAGGATAAATGTGTTGGGATGTGCACGGACAGGGCCTGTTCAATGACTGGGAGGGTTAGCGGTCTGGTCACTCGTGTCCAGCATTTAGCCCCTTTAGCCAAGTGGACCCACTGTATGATTCACCGTGAGTCTCTCGCATCAAAAGAAGTCTTTGGAGTCACTTTTAAAGCAAGCAGTGCAAATGGTCAATTTCATTAAAGCACAGCCATTAAATGCACGCTTGTTTTCCTTGCTTTGTCAGAAAATGTGAGCGGAACATGAGCAGCTCCTATTTCACACTGAGGTTTGCTGGCTCTGCCGAGTTCGGGTTTTACATAGCCTCTACGAATTGCGTTCAGAGGTGAAGATGTATTTTTATTGATGCAAAGTCCGACCTTGCACGGTACTTAGGGTACGTTTACAACAATATGCTTAAAACTGAGAAGTTTTTCCTTTGAGTTTTCCGAGTATATACGACACCTTTGTCAAAACGATCCCCATTCACACGGATCCGCAAAAACTACGCTGTATTTTGCTGCCAGGCCATTAGATGGCGATGAAACACTATAGACTGAACACGTAATAAGCATGTCCATGATGTCATCGTCTTCAGAGATTCGTTTTTTGTTATTTGTTGGAGACCGCTTTCAGAAACGTGCACTTTGAAAACGTGTTTTTTAAAAGTTTGTGTTTTCAGACAACCAAAAAGCTGTCGTCGTGTAAACAAACGGCCAAAACGCATAAAAAGGGTTATGTTTTTAGTTGAAACGGTGTCGTGTAAACAACCCCTTAGTGTAAATAGCAGCTCTCTCTATTTGTAGGCTACATCTATCGCTAAGAAAATATGCTTTTTTCACTATAGTGTAAATAGAAGCATCTATCGCTATTTGCATTTAGTTTACTGTAAATAGCCGCTGCCTTAATTTAAATGTGTCTCTGCATATTAATATGGGATACATTAAAATATTTTGACAAAGAAAAAAAAATTACACCACCTTTACAAAGTATCCGAGTGAAAATATTTGTTACTGCCTTTTTCATTGGCATATTTTCTGTCAGTGAGGTAATCTCTGTTAGAGATATATGACGATGCATCTGTTAGGTCATGTTGTGTAAAGATCCAGGTATACCATTCTGTTAAGATTAATCAAAATAACATCTGTTAAAATGATGAATGTCTATCGATTTTCCTTTAAAATATTTGTCTTAGGCTTTTATTTGATGCAGTAGCACGCAAATGAATAGGTCTCTGCAGCTAGTCAGCCACATGGTTAACATCTCAAATTCATTTTTCCTCTTTCTTATCCTTTGATTTGTGCCAGTTGTCGACTAGCTGCATTTCCTCTAAGGAAAAGAGGCGGAATCAGGCGGTATTTGTTTGTTCAGCAAAACCTTGCTGTGCCAGTCCTCTTCTTTGACTGCTCTGCTCTCACCTCAGGTTTCTGTCAGATAAAGCAAGATTGAGAATTACAAAGCCACACTTATTAAAAAAGAAAACAAACTCAAACAGCTTAATTCGTATACCTAACATTTACACATTCCTGAAGATAAAAATATACATGTCAGTGTCCCTGCTTTTGTTGATTTTCAACTTATTTGCCTAGTTTATTTTGTGTCCTCATTAACCTACAACTATGAAGGTGAAACTGTCTGTAAATATTATATCAAGCAACATGTCTTTATTAATTATATTAATCCAACATCCAATGATTAAAAATGCACACATTTACTGAAACGGAAAAATGTCATAAAATGAAAGTGAAGCATTTTATTTTTACTCAACATGTGCAAATTTTATCATTCTGAACATGTGTTCAGGCGTGTGTGCAGGCGGTATATGTGTACAGTAAATATGCATGCATTCATGCATGGATGTATGTCACGGACACAGCAGGTTCCAACCTCACTTCCTCACAACGATCCCTGTCATAAGAGTACTGATTACCTGCACTTGTCACCCATCAGCGCAATGCACTACATAAGCACACACCTCTGCCTCAGTCATTGTCTGGTCTCCAATACATGACTAAACCCATGCTCTACTTACCTGTGCGTTACCTACCTGAGATGATTCTAGTTCCCGTGCTCCAGTTCCAAGTTAACCTCTCCAGGGTTCCTCTCCCTCGTCTCTGTGCATTTCCCATATCACCGTGGATCTCACCTGTCACTGGCAACTGAGGTTACTATCCATATTCCTGCCCATCCTTCCCGTCTGCTTCACTGGCTCTATGAAAGACAGAAATGGACTATGTTTCAAGTACTCCCAGTCTAGGGTTGGGAGAGGGTAACAGGATTAAATGAAATCAAAAAGGATAAACGTAAATGTGGAGGATTCCCTTCAGTCCTCTGCCCCAGAAATGTGAGCCAACCACTTGATGATGCAAAAATAGTTTTTTTTTTTTTTTTGTTAAACAAAGAAAATGGAAGCATTCAAACTTCAGGTGAAGGTCAAGCCAAAACAATGTACAAAAGTGGAAACTTACTATTGGAAGGAGAACTAAATGACCTATACACGTAAAATAAAAAAAATAAAAACAACATATGCTCCACCTCACTCCCTCACTAACCAAAACCAGGGATAAATGTATTGCAAAAGAAAAAGTGGCACCATCTCCCTACAGCTTCCCATAACATAGAAAAAAGGGTTGATATAATATAGATACAATACCTTTGAATACCAAACCAATGTTAGGAAGAAAAGAGATGAAAAATCACTAGGCTACCTGATAGCAAAATAACTATAATGCTGTTTTGACACCAGAGCACACACAAACCACAAGGTGTGCAAATTAACTGTAATACACCAGGCCATCACACCAGTTTTACACTCAGTTACGGCAACACACAAGTCTGGTGCAGGGGAGAAGTGAACCTCTCTCAAGCATTGTTCACTCTGCGCTCTTATAGCGGTAGCTCTGCAACACGCTCATTACAAGCATCAGGTGAGGCTAATTAACTGCAAGGCTAGAGACAGACAGAGCCCATAACAAAAACAACAATATTCAACAGAGTAAAATACATATCAAAAACTATTTTTACACAATACGTCCTTAGGACGTAACTGTTACGGGTGTGGTGCAGGTTGAAGGAGAGGCAGAGTCCAGGTTTCCAATTCAATCACTTTTACTAATAATATAAACTGACAAGGTTCAAACAGGCAGATGGACGGAGGAAACACACACCATAATACAAAGTAATATCAACGAGAACCGACAAGGAGTGAGGGAGAACACAGGGTTTACATACACAGAGAACAGATAGGGGAACAAGACACAGCTGGGGCAAATGAACTAGACACAGGTGAAGGAACTGAGAACTAACGAGGAGCGGGAAAACTGAGACACAGGAATAAACCAAATACACAGTGACGGGGGAAACTCAGGACACACATGTAACATAACGCCCCCTCCAAAAAGGCGCGTCCTCGCGCCGTATAACTACAATAGGGGTGGGGGGGGCGGGCGCCCTGAAGGCTGACGAGGGCGTGGCCTACCCGGAATAGGAAGCCTCCAGGGCGGAGCAGGCTGGTCAGGGGACCATGGCGGAGTAGGAGACCACCCCTCGGGCGGCCCTGGCGGAGACGCACCTACGGGCGGCCATGGCGGAGACGCACCTACGGGCGGCCATGGCGGAGACGACCCTTAGGGCGGCCATGGCGGAGACGCACCTTCGGGCGGCCATGGCGGAGACGCACCTTCGGGCGGCCATGGCGGAGACGCACCTTCGGGCGGCCATGGCGGAGACGCACCTTCGGGCGGCCATGGCGGAGACGCACCTTCAGGTGGCCTATATCCCCCCCCCCCCCCCCCCCCCCCCCCCAAATTTTCTTGGGGGGGATTGCCAGGCTCAGAGACGTGCATGAGGACAGGCTTGGAAGGGCTGGACGGGACGAGCGGAGAAGGCTCTGTAGGGCTGGACGGGACCAGCGGAGAAGGCTCTGCAGGGCTGACGTGGGGCGCTGGCTCGGCAGGCGTGACTTGCTCAGGCTCTGGCGGGCAGGCGACGGGCTCAGGCTCTGGCGGGCAGGCGACGGGCTCAGGCTCTGGCGGGCAGGCGATGGGCTCAGGCTCTGGCGGGCAGGCGACGGGCTCTGGCTCTGGCGGGCAGGCGACGGGCTCTGGCTCTGGCGGGCAGGCGACGGGCTCTGGCTCTGGCGGGCAGGCGACGGGCTCTGGCGGGCAGGCGACGGGCTCTGGCTCTGGCGGGCAGGCGACGGGCTCTGGCTCTGGCGGGCAGGCGACGGGCTCTGGCTGGACGGTCTCTGGCTGGACGGTCTCTGGCTGGACGGTCTCTGGCTCGGTGGGGCCCACTGTGAGCGGCGATCCACAGGCCACCAGCACCCACTCTATGTAGGCCACGAAGTTCCCTCGAGGCCCATCTCCGGGCAGGCATGCTTTGGTCTCAGCGTTTAGGCCTGCCCGGAAGAACACACAGAGGCTGGTGTCATCATAATGAACTAGAGGTACCAAGTCCAAATACCTCTGTGTGTGGGCCTCGAGGGACTGATCCTCCTGGGACAGGAAAAGGATTTGGACTGCTGCATCCATCAATGTTAAGGTCAGTTCTTCTGTTACGGGTGTGGTGCAGGTTGAAGGAGAGGCAGAGTCCAGGTTTCCAATTCTATCACTTTTACTAATAGTATAAACTGACAAGGTTCAAACAGGCAGATGGACGGAGGAAACACACACCATAATACAAAGTAATATCAACGAGAACCGACAAGGAGTGAGGGAGAACACAGGGTTTACATACACAGAGAACAGATAGGGGAACAAGACACAGCTGGGGCAAATGAACTAGACACAGGTGAAGGAACTGAGAACTAACGAGGAGCGGGAAAACTGAGACACAGGAATAAACCAAATACACAGTGACGGGGGGAAACTCAGGACACACATGTAACAGTAACAACTGTGTCATATTCATCCCATATCACCGTTCTCCATTGCATTGCCATTCTCTATACTCACCGGCCTGCATTGCTCACTGTTGTTTAAATAAACTTGTTGTTCACTTACATCTGGTCTCTCTGGCTGCGTTCACACTGCAGGGGCTTAATGCTCAATTCCGATTTTTTTATTTTTTTTTATTTTTTTGCAAGGCCGTTCACATTTCCAATTAAATGCGACCTTTTGTGATCTCCTGTGTGGACGTGAAATGACCCAGAAGTGACCCGCATGCGCAGAAGAGTACTCAACGGTCAATTCCCGCCTACTTCAACGTAGAATTATGACGTTTGTCGCATATCAATGACGTGCGGGTCGGATACATGTGACCTGGCCGTTCAGATTGAAGTCGCATTTCAAAAGATCGGATACATATCGGATTTGGACCACATACCCAAGTGGCCTGGGTCGCATTTGAAAAGATCGGATCTGTGTCGTTCAGACTGTCATAAAAAGATCAGACAGGTTGCATTGGGGCAAAAAAAATCTGAATTGGGTCGTTTCAGCCTGCAGTGTGAACGTAGCCTCTGAGTCTGCATATCATTACAGAAGCCCAGACCCTAACAACCAGTAGCGTGAGCAATCCAAATCCTGATTCTTTCCAGGACATTGTTGATGGTCTTCGCCGCTTGCTTACAACTTCATCCACCTCAGTTGCCGCACCACTCACCACTTCTTCATCTACCGTTATCACCAGTCCCATGGTCAATCCAGCGCCCTACTCTGGTTCGGCGGAGGACTGCAAAGGATTTCTCCTCCAATTCTCACTAAAGCATCCTTCATAATTTCGCTAATGGGGCGAAACGATTTGGCATTAGAATGGCCCAGTGACTCAATCCTTGAACGCTTTCGTGACTCACTTCCTTGAAGTTTTTGGAAAACCTGTGGGAGATTCCAGTATTGGTGAGCAACTGTATCATCTTCAACAAGGAAATAGCTCTATTAACGATTATGCCTTACATTTCCGTACTTTAGCTGCTGCAAGCGGATGGAACAAGCGCTCGCTCCTCATCACTGACCGCCAAGGGCTCGAGCCTAAACTGCGGCTGCATCTCGCTGCATACGATGATGCCATGGGATTAGAGAAAATTATCCAACTTTCCATCATAGTCGCTTGTTGCGTGCTGGGCTGTATGGAACACCAACAGAGTCAGCAAGCCTACCTACTTCCCCGCCAACCATAGTATGTCAGCTTTCCAGAACCAGGTGTGGAATACATGCAAGTTGAGTTTTGTAAATATTAATTGTCATTTATCACCACTTATCTCGTCGAACACCATCCGGTTCTGTCTTTGGCCACAGGCAAAATCCTGAAGAGGGGTGAGACATGTTTCCCAACATGTTTCCCAGAATTACCTCTCACCTCAAACTCACCGGTCAAGAACCTACATGTCCTTTCCACGTCGATAGGGAGCCCTCTAGAGAAACAATCAGTTGACGTTCCTGCTGATTACACCCCCTTCAGTGACCTTTTTTGCATACCATGGGACTGCGCTATTGACCTCACACCGGGTGAGCCAGTGCCCCGTGGCAAAATATTCCCACTCTCCATCCCTGAACAGAAGGCCATGGATCTTAACAAGATCACTCTGAAATTCTGCTATCTACTTCCCCTTGTCCCAGCAGCCCTGGAAAACCTTTGAGGCACTACCATCTTTACCAAGTTGGACCTCTGAAGTGCCTACAACCTCATCCGGATACATGAGGGTGACGAATGGAAGACCGCTTTTGACCCCTAGAAGCTACTACATGTGCTGCTTCAATGGCATGTGATGTCAGAAGGTTCGTTCTAGAATGCCAGGAATGCGCCATCTCTAAATTATCACACCATCTCCCAGCAGGCAAGCTCCTCCCTCTGCCGGTACCACAACTCCCATGGTCGCACCTAGGAGTGGACTTCATCACTGACCTACCCCCTTCTGACAATACCTTTACCCTGGTCATTGTTGACCGTTTTTCAAAGGTATGTCAATTAATTCCATTGAAAAAACACCCCACTGCCATGGAGACTACAGAACTGATGTTCAACCACTTCTTTTGCAATTTTGTCCTTCCAGAAGACATAGTATCGGACTGTGGTACATCTCCCGTGTCTGGAGGTCATTCTTATCCCTCCTAGGGATAGTAGGTTGACTAGAAGGTTGGTGGTTCAATCCCTGGTTCCACCTGACCAAGTGTCGAGGTGTCCATGAGCAAGACACCTAACCCCAGCAGCTCCCGACGAGCTGGATGGCGCCTTGTATGGCTGACACCGCCGTCGGTGTATGAGAGAGTGAGTGAATGGGTGAATGTGAGGCAAATTGTAAAGTGCTTTGGTGGCCATTAGGTCGGTGAAAGCGCTATATAAATGCAGTCCATACTGCCACCTAGGCAGACCAATGGGCAGACGGAGAGAAAGATCAAGAAATCAATCGCTTCCTTAGAACCTTCTAACATGGCCACCAGAACTCCAGAAACCAGTTCCTCGTTTGGGCCGTATGGTCCGAGGAACCCCCAGACGTTTCAGCAGTCGACTGGTTCCAGAAGAGTGAGAGTCTGGGACTCAGCTCATCACCATCTCCAATAAGCTGTTCGATGCCAGAAGGGTCATGCCGATGTCGGCAGCCCGAAGCTCCCACTTATCAGCCCGGACAAAAGGTATAGAGACATCAAGCTGTGCCTGCCATGTAGGAAGCTAAGTCTTATGAGCTCTTTATGAGCTCCAATTACCAGCACATTAAAAGATTCACCCCACTTTCCATGTGTCTCTATTAAAACCCTATTACTCACCTGTGTCTTCCTCTCCCACAGAACCTGGTCCGTGGAGGATCCCCCTTTTCCTATGATCGACGAAGATGGTCCCATCAATGTGGTTCGTGAGATTCTGAACTCCCATATATATATATGTGTGTGTACAGTAATTTTTTTCCATGGTCAAGGTTTTTTTTGACAGTCTTTACATTTTGCCTGACTTTAAATATTTTGTTCAGAAGCAAAAAAAAAAAAGAAGAAGCAGCTTTTCTTTCAAATTCAAAGTACTCGAAGAGTCAAAAGCAGATATAAAATTGGCTAATGATTCAAATGTTAAAATACTAACCATCTACAGTATTATTATTCTCCCTTCAATATTAAACAGAAGGTGATCGGTTTTGGTTGTTTATTATTATTACTATTTTTATTAGCCTTTTAACTAGTTTGAATCTTCTTTGACCCTTAGGTTTGTGTTGTAACTGCCTGCCAATATTTTTATGATTCAATGTTTGAAAAATATTTTACAGTTGATATTAAGTGAGTTCCCATTTCAGTTTTTTAAGGCAATAGAGCAAATCTGGCTCACATGCATGATTATGTGATGGCACTGATTGATGACGATGATGGCGACTGAAAGGGACAGAGGGAAAAGTCTGGGCCATTAAACCGGTGTTAGATAAAAGCTCTCTTATTGCAATTATTAGTCAGTCACATCTCATTGTCCCCTCTTGTTTGTCTCATACTTAGTTCACAAACTCTTCAGATGCCTATTTTGATTGTGAAGTCAGATGACAGATGTAGGGCTTATTCCATCACAAAGTTCCATCATTTGGCACCAGAGATGACAGCACATCATATTTCTGTTTGACAGTTCGATTATGTTAGCGCAAAGGAGTTTCATGGAGGATGTTTAAGTTTTTCTCTTGTTCTCATGTTTATTGTCTACTTGTTAACTGTCTACCTGTCATTATGACTTTAAATAAACAAACATAAAACATGCTTTACACATTACACATAAGAAGTTCTCTCTCTGGTCATGCTTATATGCGAGGGTTTTGAATGAATTGTTTAGTTTAGTTGTTTAAAACTGGTTCCAAGTCTGTTTTGATCTCTATGTGTGTGTCCTGGTTGAAGATCCTTGCTTTATGATTATGAAGTAACAATTACAAAGCTAAATTATCATCTTTTGACTGATTTTTCCCCCAAAATGGTTGACCTATTGCTGAAAAGTAGCTTTTTTTGACTAATTTAAATTGATGTTCAATTAGCAAGTAAAATCACATTTCATCTTATTACATTTTCCAATTTAAATTGATAGTGATAATAGTGTGAAATCTCACAACTCATTCTAGAAAGAAATCCCAGTCTATTTTCATGTGTATTAAAAATCCCCAAGTTAAATCTGTGATCTGTTTGACTAAGCCTTCTTAGTGTAGAGTACTCTAAGCCTCCATCTGCAGCTCCATGAGTAACATTTTACCCTGTCACAGCAGCTTTTTAAAATCCATATGTCTAGCATGTTCCATAAAGTATCATAAAGTATCATCTGCCACTAAACGCTTCTTACCTGCACATTTTCTGTTAATTGCTCATACAAGCTTCAATTCTGACTGACATTAGAACTTTATAGAAAACATCTGGTCAGGCCTGGCATCTGAAAACAGTTTAAAACGCCTGATTTTCTCTACTCATTTTCACTTTATTGCAAAGTAACATAGATTCCTGTTGAATTCTCAGTATAGGTTTGGGAATTGTGTAAAAGATTCTGAGAAAGCCTTTATGAAATTTAACATGGTATGTTGTGCTGTTTGCAGACCTGAGATTACTTTTCCTATGCAGAAAAAAAAAATGATGTCCTTCAGGAATGAAGCACAAAATTCTTTAAACACTAAATATGGTGGAAGAAATGCATGATTTTACTTGTGCAACAACTGTATTAGAATTCTTAGAAGAGCTGTTTGACTTGAATACATTCTCTAATTTCCTGCAAACTTCCACTAAGATGTTAATTACTGCAAAGACATCTTTACTTTAAAGAAACAAAATGTCCATGTTCTTGACCCTGGTAATGTGTAATATGTTTTTACTCAAGCGCGTCACCTCAGCTGTTGATATGGAGACAATGCTAAGATTACTGATGCACGCTACTAATGGTATCACAACTTCTGTGGCTAATTACATTGATAATTTCATTAATTAAAATACACCCTCTCACATCCTTGTAAATAGGTGACTTCTAAAAAGGAACGAGCTCCTTAATTTCAAAATTCATTATAACCATCCAGCATTATCACTTGCAACTTTTGCTCAATTGCAGTGATACTTTTGGATATTTTAAAGCTTTTTATTAAAGTGCATCTTGGTCTGGCATTCAGATCAGTGTTTCTCGATCTTTTTCTTATGTATAGTCAGCAGTTTTAAACTGCATTTAATTTGATAATGTGTTGATTGGATGAGACAGAAATCTACCTATATACGGAGTCTATGCCAGAGAGGAAAAGGGAACGACCGCATCCAGAAACGCACAGGTGAAATGACATCTTGAAAAAGATGCAAACCCACCCGTGTTGCTCTTTCAGGAAATAGGACCCATCACCAGTGCCGGAGCACACAGGGGAATGACCGCAGCAACACTGAACAGTGAACTGAAACAGTGAAGCACTCACTTTTCCACCCTCTAACCAGCCGTCAACACACACAAACATTTAGAAATTTGTTGCTGTTAAAACAGCAGTTGAGAGCTCAAAGCTCGCGATCACCGCTGCACTTGCGCTGTAGAAACCACCAGCACTGGGAGAGTCTTCCAGAAGAACACCGACACACTCACTCATTGTAAACAACTGCACTCTTCAGAGACATCAAAAGATCGGCTCCGAAGCGAAAGGCAACTAGTGCGTGCATCCACTTCTGTATTTATACCCGCGCCGCGTGGGCAGAGTGTGTGATGTCATCAAAGCTAGACAAGATACAATGGAAACATGAGGGCTATTTATAGACCAAGACTAATGACTTAGTGACAAATTTTCTTAGTGAAACCAAAGACGTAAAGATTTGAAAACATAAAATTAGAAAACACTCTGGAAAACTATATGGATTCATACAAATTAGATGCTAATAGCTGGGTTTCAGTCACGTGATTATGATGACGCGCGAAATTCAGATGGAGGGCAGGGAGTGAAGAGCGCAATGGACGAGATGGAGGAAAGTCCGTACTGTACTACTTTACACGCTATTATAAGAGAAAGATATAAACAAAAAATCAAACATATGTTGGACATGATCCTTACATTATGAAGAGGAGCGATTTTTCAACTGAATTGAAAGATTTTTCTGCCAACGAGGCGGTAGATATCAGCAACTAACGTTACCTCGTCTTACAGACATACTTTGACTTTACAAAGTTCGGAAACGTTACACGTTACACAAACACAGCCACTTAAGTTATATTAACTCACCTTTGACGAAGTGATCACTGCACACACAGGCATTTTCCCATTCGGCTCCTCCCGACCGCAGACGTAGGTTTGCAAGCCGTTTTCATGGAGTTTTTCAGTCAATTTCTTGCATTTCCCCCCTTATGAACAACAACTTTTGGTACACGATAAAAACTCCTCGTGGTTTGATCGATTTAAGTAACCATAAACAACGCAAAACATAGGCATTTTGAGTTTGTTATAGTGCTTTCTAAATACAGCAAATCACTTCCTGCCCCCCATTTGCATTTCGCGCCATGGCAACGCAGTGGCGTAACGTCATATGAAAACAAGCTATTCACTAAAACTACAATGAGCAGTTATTCAACTCATGGAATGACTCGAAAGAACACCTGTAGTGTAGACTGTGAGACCAACCGAATCCACAAACACTGCTGAAGTAAGTTCCCTAAACTGTTAAACCCATGTCAAGGTCTACTAAGCAAGGTTGTAATGTGTTTGGACCCTCAATGTCACCATCTGTTGATCACAACTCTTTAAAAGCGATTTCCCTTTAGACAGTGTGTTGAACATCTAATCTGATCTAATTTTAGCATAGCAATTTGCAGTGTCTTCCTCACATTCCCCTGTCATTACACAGCTATCGCAACCTAACAACCTATTTAATTAGCTCCTGCAAGTCAATTAGTGTCCTGGAGAAACCACCATGTGCTTATCAAAATACTCACCATTGAAGGAAAAACTGAAAAGACAGAAAATACAATGAGTAGAATTGTCAGATAAAGGGAAAACGTAGTCATGAATGTGAAACAAGAGAAGGGAGTTTGATATTCCCCAAACGGGTCGCTGTTGTCTTTAATAGCATATATTTTTTCCTGAATAATTATCTGATAGAGTATTTTTCATCAGATTGCCTGCCAAAATCATGATGAGCTCAAGCTTTCAAAGTAGCGGAAATAAAATAAATACTTACTTCGCATGATTTAATCATTTGCTCTATAAAGAAATCCAGACATCTTGCATAACATTGTAATAGAAATCGTCCAGACATCTTTGTTGGGCACATCTGAGATCTTTTTTTTTTTTTTTTTTTAGATTAAATTAACTGAGACAGATGGCTCAGAACTGCACTATGTAACATATAGTCCTCTGAAGCTTAGTGTGCTACACTAAGCTTGAAATATCTGAAACTCATATTATCTATGATATTTTTTCTAATGCACAAAATCCCCATAAACTAACCATTAGTTCCATATGCATACGTAAAGGAATAATTATACTAATAGTATATATTATTGTACTATGTATAAATTAAAATTTATATTTAAATCATATCTTACTTTATTGTTTAAATATAAATAATAAAATACAACTAAAATCAATCATTTTAAATTAACAATTGGTGAATTTAAGCCTCACAACATAATAATGTACACTGTACAGTATGAAAAATGAAAAATGTATTTTGAGATTTGGTAAAGATTACATTTAACAGTTTTATGAAATTATTTGTGCTTTTTTAGGATTAACTTTCCGTGAATATGTTTGTATATATATATATATATATATGTATGTGTATAAATATAATAAAACAAATCCTAACAGTGAGTGTAAAAACAGAGGGAGTGCAACAAAAATACATATGAAAAATACTATTTTTCAAAGTAAAATCACATTTAAAATCCTGAATTTGGATCTGAAAATAGAGATTGTATAACCAACTATTGTATAACCAATATACTGTATTGTTCATCTCTAAATTCAGATCAAAATTCAGGAATTTAAATGTGATTTTACACATGTGTGTGTTAGGATTTGTTCGTTTAGTTTTTTTTTTGCCACTTTTTTGATATTTTAGTGTTCACAAGAAGACATCCTACAACAGAGGAACCAGCAGACCTTTTAGTCACACAACAAGAGTGTTCTGAACCTTAAACCTGCAATCTAATTCTTGTGTTGCATTTGATGACGCCAAACAACTTTCATACTCGCACAATGTAAAGTATTTAGCACAGGGATTAAAATATAATATGTAACGTCACACACCCCTACTCCAGATGTCAGATGGACGTATCTAGTACACATTTGTGTTCCTCAGAGGATGCTGCTTTCATGTTACTCCAGCCATCTGCAGTCACACGTTCCTCTGACTTCTTTTAGATTTCGAGCTCTTGTGTTCTGAATCGCATCTAATTTTATAACGGGAGTCCCAGCGAGGGATGATCATCTGAAGTGTCTAGCTGTGCATACAACCTCTACACTGCTCGCTTATTAACGGCCTTGCATCAATTACCCAAATGCACCGTGGTTTTATGAAATATTGAAGTGAAGTAGAAACCCTTCTCACGGTCTCAGGCCTCTTGCCTATATGTTTCACAGCTTGCCCATTGAGCTTCTTCAAAAAGGTTTGCTCTCACAAACAGTTACGCAGATTTTTGAATTGGACAGGCAGCTGCTGATTAAATCTGATTGTACAAAGGTATCAGTTCTGAATAGTTTTACATCTGAATAGCTTTTCTGCTGCAAATAACAACAGCTCATGTGATAAATACATTTTGATGGAGAAATGCTTGTGACTTCCAACTGAAGTCACTTGACATCAAAATTGACAAATCGGACAAATTAACCAATTTAATGTGATGTAGGCTACATTACTTTTTAAGTGTTTATTGATGCCATTAAAGCATTGTTATAGGCAATCAGACCATAACAGAAATAATGATGACAAAATACCCTCTCTCTGTCCCTTGTGTCAAAAAGGGTCGCTGCATAGCTCAAGGGCATGTGGCTTTGATATTTCGCTATGTAATTATAGTACATGACTCAGCCCAGCTCTTCTTTGAAGAAACAAAAGTGTCATTCTTAGACTTAATTAACCTTTGGGTGCGCTGCACATTTACCTCATTACGAGCAACAAAGCATGACAGGTTTCTTTTCTGATGTTCTTTCTGAATGTCACTTTTTGGTTTTCTAAGTTCACTCGGCTTGTTTAGTTCCCTAACGAAGGTAATGTTTTGGTTACAAATTCACAACTCAGATTTCGAATCTGTTTTAAACAACTTTCAGGCACAACCAAAGGTACGTTTTTTATTATTAACGAGGAAGAACTAAAATCATGCAAACTACAGATTTGAAATGGCCATTTTGAAATTGGCGTAATAATCTCTGGAGTCTATTGCATCTTTTGCATGGCCTCCGGGGAAACGTCAAGTCGAGATCTACTGATCTTCAGCAACATGCGAACCAGTGCTGAAAAAAAAAAAAAAAGCCCAGCATTCTCCTCTGCAGAGCTCCGAGAACAAACACGCATACAAATCAACTCGACTCAAACCGAGACCCCAGGGACACATGAATAACGGGCAAACGGCCGCCCTGCCTAGTGTTTTCTCCTTGCCTATGGCAATATTTGTGTGACTGAGTAAAAGTCTTATTTGTAGATCTATCATAACTTTATATAGCAGGCACATCCAATCCTACTTCTCTTTTTGGAATTATAGCCAGCCATAATAAGAGTGGGTGTTGGCTTTTCCCTCCATGTAATCAAAGATAACTGACCTGCGTACAGAACAATCATGGCTCAGTCCATAATGGGCTCTTCAGATAACTGGCGGTATTGGAGAAGATTACGGCATGCCTTTTAAAAGGCCCTACCTGTGATGCAGTCATTTGCTCGGTATGATGGGATGCAGTGAAAGGAGCTAAATAAGCATTGAGAAGCAGATACGGCACATTAGGTTTATAAATTGAAGGGCAGTAATGATGAACTGAGCTGAGGGCGTCTGATGGACAGTGATGGCTCCCCAGAGTGAAGGCTCTGCTGAGTTTTTGTTGGCATCTATGGCAGTGATTGAGGGCGTATCGGGCCCTTTGTTGTTAGAAGATCTCATGGTGCATTGAGAGAATGGGAGCTAGGCTGAACATTGATAGCACTTAAGTAGCTTATCGCATCTGCGGAGCGGTTTAGCTGATGCACAGTGAAAGAGGGCCTCAAGAGTGAACACTTATCTCATGCTCCAGTGAAATATTGTCGTAGCTTCCTCACTCAAGGGCTTTCTTACAATAGATCACCCCGGTGCCCTCTTTTCACAGTGTTTGTAGTACTGATTCAGTCAAATTGAATATGAACCTTGTCAACCTTTAGATTATTCTTAGACGAACATGGAAATGCCTGTTATATTGATGAATACATAATTAATGCTCAAGTATAGGCTGGATGTGTGTAATGATGTGATTTGTTATTCTTTATTTAGAAGATTGATTTATTTTACTGAAAAAAAGAGACAGTTCAAAGGTACATTAGAAGGACATTTCTCCCAAAGCAACTTGGTGTTAAGTGCTTCACTTAAGGGCACAATGGTGATCATAATGGGACACTAATAAACTCAATATCTTTCTGGTATCTGGGATGCTTTTAGGTTGCTGTTCTACCACCAGAGTTGCATATGTGCATTGTAATACAGCACACGGTTGTGCTACATTCAGAATTTAATTGAGATTGAATAATTTGCATTGATTTTTATATTCAATTTTTCTTATGCTGTATTATGATAAAGTTATCTGAAAACATTTAGTTAAATATGTTGTAGTGCCAATTATACAACTCAAGTCAAGTCACCTTTTTTATATAACGCTTTTTACAATACATATTGTTTCAAAGCAGCTTTACAGTGATAAAATAATGCAACAAAGATTGTTTTTGGCTGTACAGCAGATCTAGAAGAAATAGTGTCATAGTCCAGCTTAAGTAAGTTCAGTGGTGGTTTATTGTGTGACTTTTGACGTAATAAAAAAAAAAATCTCTCATTCCTTTTCAAATTAAAATTCCTGAATTAAAAAAGGAACCAATTTTTTAATTCTGAATGTTGATGGTTAAACACTTTATTTTAAGGAGTCCTTGTTACAGTGGGTAATTATATAATTAAGTACTAAGTAATCGTAATGAACTACATGTACATATTATACAATTAGGGTTATGATTAAGGTTTGGTTTAGGGTTAGTTTCATGTAACTATTTGGCTGTTATTACTGTAGTAATAGGGACACTGTAAAATAAAGTGTTACCATTTTGCCCAACCCTGGTACAGCATGCATCATTTTAAGCAGCATTTATGTGTCTTGGTGTACAGGTTAATAACTTTTATGGTTTACTTAAACAACTGGTTTGAAATGTGCTTTTAATAGGCGTTTTAAAGACCAGAAGCCATTACAAGCATGTGTTGCATTTGCGCTGAACAGTGCATTTCAGAGTGAAATAAAACTGCCTTAGTCCACCGCTTGTGTCCATGGACATCAGTCTTATTTGTATTTAAGTGCAGCTCGCTCTCATTTACTGTGACTCTAAGGAGCTGTGACTCAACCTCGACAGACAGCAGAGCTGACTTACTGTGAAAGTGGAAATGGCACTTGCGGGCCTTTGTGCAGTAATGGTATTTATACTGCAGTATCCTGCTCTGGGTTCAGACGTTTGTGTCTTTCTTAGTGTCCGCTCAGTTCATTGGCCAGCTTAATGCTATAGGTGCATCCTCGCTTTGTTTACAATGTGGAAATTTCTTCTGATAGATATGTTATGCTTTGCAATAGCAACAATGACAAACTGTGAGGGCAGTACAAAAGAACAACAGGCTTTCTCATGCAGAGCTCCTCAAATTAGTTTATTCATTCTGCCTGTAACAAAAAATGTGGAGGTCACTCTATTTTGCTGAAAACAGTTTTAATGAAAGCTAATACTATTTCAAATTAATGAAGTATTTGAATGTGCTCATTGTGATGCTTTGACCTGATAGACTATTTTTAATACTTGATTGTGGCAGAAAAAAATGACTCGAATTAAACCATTTCCCTGCTTGTTTTTCCGACATTGCATCTAGAAAAACTGGGTTTCCATCAGTTACATCTGCCAGGATTTTTCCCATCATAAACAGGCATAAACGGTATTTGTGCATTTTCACAAGAATGAATTTTAAAACTGCTAAAGCCTAATTCAATACTCTCCTATCTTGGTTCTCATAAAAAGGATATGAAAAGCTCTCCATTTGCTCAAGATAAAATGGGATGTATTGGAAAATTATTTCACATAGAGCTTGCTGATGTAAATTCATATCTTGCCTCCATGTAAGCCACCTTTTTGAAGTTCTAGAGCTTTAAGCATAATCAATGAAAAGGGTTCGTTTTGTACCAAAATGATACTTTCCTCTGGGCCGCCGCAGACACGCTGGGAGTTGTATTACCATTTTGCTTGAGAGTATAAATCATCCAACACTTGTACATTCTTTCCAATACTGCTGATGAATATTTCATGAACGGAATTGCACTTTCACTGATATTCAATTGTGCCAAGCGCCCCTCCACCCCACCCCATTGATCACATCCACTAGGACAGAAGAACACCTTTCTTCAGGCCAAGGCTTCGCTTGTGTCCTTAAACTCACGGTGAGTTTGCTGCTGTACATCACATCCAATGTAATCAGAATCCGAAACTTTACTCTCCATTTGTACATTTGTACCTCGCGGTCAGATGGAGTTTGTCATTATTGTGGATGATAACTGCATGCGGTGTCATCAGCGATTTAGTGTGCTTCTCCTGAGTGTACAGTCATAAGAGTTAATACAGGCAGGGTGTTAAAAACTGCCCGGAGGAGGTTGAGTATTTCAAATCACTTCCATGAGACTTTATTACCCATTACCCATTTAGAACCGCTTATGGGCTTTACGTCCAACAATCCTGGTTTGACATTGTTGCGCACACCGAGATCTATGAGTCGGATGACGACCACAGCCTGTGTTGGTGTTAAAGAAAGAACCACGGCCAACAACAGCATCCTGATATAGATCTGTCACTTATGGTGAGATGTTCACAGGAGAGATGACATTATACAGAGATATCTCTGAGGAGAATAAAACCGTGAGTTAATCCACTCAGACTATATACTAAAGAGAAACACTGGTGGGAGGTCAGCTATTGTGTTGGCTTGGGATGGATTTGAGTTTAAATTCAGCTCAAAATAAAAGGATTTGTGGAACTTTATAGATTGATGTTATCTATAAGTGATCTTGTACCATTGTGGTTTGAGCTCTAACCCCAGGACACAACATGCAGGTCTCCAAAACATCCTTATAGGGAGAGAAAATCAAGCCGTTCAATTCCTGTTGCCACAGCAATTCTCTGCCAAATAAAAACACCCACAGCTTTCAGTGTGATGCAGCACTCAAGTCATAACTTTTCTTGGATTTGCAGGCACATATGGCTGCTGTTTTACATGATGTGAATTGACTGAATCGGGGAAAAAAGAGATAAACAATTCAAACAAATATATATTTTTCCTAATATAGTTTTCTATGCTGTGCCAAGCAAATATGACCTTTTCATATAAGTGTAAAACTGGAAGAACTGTAAGAGAGGGCTACTCTCTGAGAGAACAAAGGAAATCAACATTTGAACCAACTCTTGTGCACCATTCGAGACGCAAGTCTCACCTCAGAATCATTCTAACCTACATCTCTTTCCCTCTACCCCCACTCTCTCTCTCTCATGCTGAGATTTCCTGAAATTCATCCAAAATATAAATATACATGTCTCAGTGCGACTAGTACAAATGTCAGGTTAAAGTTCTTAATAGTTTCGAAATATCTTGCACACAGAAGGGTGTGACTTGCCGGCAAATGGCCTCCTGTTCTAAAAAGGTGTAACCTCTGAATGCAAATTTCCATTGTTATCACATGTTTCCATGTGAAAGAGGTGCTGTCTATATAATGAAATGCAGGAATCGGGGCGTTTTGTAACTCAAAATTAGCCTGTGAATGCTGAGAGTCGCCGATATATCATTAAAACCTTTTCATTTCTGGAGTCAGATGAAAAAACGAGATATGTATTTCATTTAATCAAAATTACTTTGCCACATGGAAAGACAGTAACACGCAGAGACCTTCCCCACTGATCGGATGCCTCCATTGGGCTGATTGAGCGCAGCCTTACAGTAAGCATGTGGACATACAAAATAATACCACTCCTGAAGCACTAAAAGAAAGTTTGTGAAGTGTAAAGGAACGCTCACACTACACTTTTTCTTCCATTGACTTCATACGCAATGGAATGCAAGAAACAGGAAACGCAAGCTCATTCGAATTTCATTGGATTCCAAATTTTCAATTTGGTGAACTCTGAGAACCATGAGAACACTGATATATCCCGCGTGACTTCTTAGCTGAATTAAAAGAATGCAAATTTTAAATCTGCAGCATTACATAAAGTTCAGTAGACTGGATTACATTGTGGTTGTAGCTCTTTATTGTCATTGATGGTTCCATGAAGAACCTTTAATGGAAAATTTCCATTCCACAAAAGGTTCTATATAATGGAAAAAAGCCTGAGAAGGTAACGAGACACTGCGTCGATGACAACACTTTGGGGAACGTCGCCCAGCGTAGCGCCTCTGAAGCATGAATGAAACTAAGCCAATCGTGATTGGTGTTGCGTCATGACGTAACGTGTGACGGCATACACGGAAGCTACAAAGGGACGCCGGCACACAATAGCGTGTAGCAACAATGAGTTTGTTTGGGGGAATTATTAACTCAAATGGGGAATATTATTCATTAGATAATGAATATATAATCGCATGCATAAATTCAATTATCCCAAATAGGGAATGGACTAAACCTTACCATATATGAATAATTAACACCATTGATCGTAGTTATTATTGATATCAGTTAAGTCAGATTAATTATCAGAGCCGAAAACTTCCTTATATCACAAGATTACCTGCCTGTATACCGAGTGAATATTTTCCTGTGGCCACAAGGAAATATCTTCTCGTATACGGCACTTTCAGATGTTTAAAATAGTTAAACAAAGTAGAGCTGGTAGCTTTACAGATCTTTGACATCTACAGAGACTTCAAGCATAGGACAATGAGACAGATTCAATTCAAAGGATTATGGAATTTAATACACAATACTAAAGATTACATAGACTACTAAAAATCACGCAGGAGTAAATAATAGGCATATCAAAACAAACAATTAACAAACGATTGCAATACGACGTATATGGAGAGAAAAGGTTAGAGTGAGTGTGTGAGAGAGAGAGAGAGAGAGAGAGAGAGAGAGAGAGAGAGAGAGAGAGAGGGTGTGAGAGAGAAAGAGAGAGTGAGAGAGAACAGTTCAAACCACGAAACCCCCAAAGGTTTCTAAATTATTCTAAACAACCTTAAGCAGCAGCACTTAATTGAGATTTGTACGTTACTTTAAAACGGTCCCCCTTTTGTGTGCGGAGGCTGGTCGGGAGCTGGCGTGTCTGGAGCGTCTTCCGATAGGAGGCAGATGTTAGCGATTGCTTCAGCTGCGGCCCGTACGAGAAACGATAAATCTTAGGCTTGTTTCGTTCGTGAATACACTGACCGAAGTAAACTATCAAACTGAGGTAGATCAAATAAAAGAAAACTTAGATTAAAACAAAGTAGGAAAACGACGATGAAGAATAGGCAGAACTCCGGCTGGAGTTTGCAGGAAATTTGGGATTTCTCTCTCTGGCTAAAGACTGCACTGAGGAGAGTGTGGCGGTGTATTTTGAAGGAGCTCGAGACACGCCTTTCTCACGTGTCTGATCCAATCATTTGGGAGGAAGGCGGGTCGGCAAACCTTGTGGTAATGGAGTACAAGCCTTCCGGGTCATGTGCATAGCAGATAAAGATTTAGTAACACTATACTTCTAAACTAGGTATTAATAAAATCATGCATCATATTAAATTTTGAGTTGCTGATTCAATCTTCTTTGATTATTCTGATTACAACGATATCGCACACGATAGGTTTGGACGTTAGTAAGATTGAGATACATGATTTTCCGTGATTAGACACATATCAGATCGCTTACATCTCATAAAACTTTCAGTTATGCAGATTTGGTAACAAGGGAATCATGAAAACACAACCAGAAACATTTATACATTTACAAAAGGGGATTTTTGATCCCATGTGTTCAGAGTGTTTCTTGTGTGTATATGGGTGTTCAGAAGTTCAACCAGCGTCGGTCACGCGGTGAATTTGCGATCGTGTTTGCGATCCAGTTCGTGTATGTGTGTGTGTGTAGGTGTATGTATGTATGTTCGGAGTTCATTGACCGATGGTGACAGGGGTGAACTCGCGACCAGTCCCGTGTGAGCGTGTGTGCTTCGAATTTGATGAGTTTAACAACTGCTACAATGGCCAGTTGTCTAATTGCACAATTCTCTTCTGTGTGTGTAAGTGAAAAACCCCAGGGGGAGTCACATGTGGATAGTGCTTGTGTGTTCACTAATCAGAGAAAAAGCCTCATGAGTGCATCAGTATCAGTAATTCAATCACGTCCAGTCACCATCCGCTTCGTGTGGCAAATTCCAAAGAGAGAGACTTTGTGAGTGACTCGGTAACCTAATCAACAGTCCCAGGACACCTACTTTTGTCATAGTCTCTGAATTAAAAGAATGCAAAACCAGCAGTTTAAGAAAATAGCAGATCTGACCATGGCTACAAGCGTAAGCTTCTGTGATGAAGCAAGTTGCTCCCAGGCAGGGGAAGGCATGGCGCAGGAACGCAGTTTCTCGTTCCCTTCTCAGGGAACAAGGGTTACAGTCGTAACCCGAGACATTCCCTTTCGAGGGAACCCGCACTGCGTCAATGACGACACTTTGGGGAACGAGTACCCACTAAGCCACAACGAGCCCTGCCTGTCCCAGTGTGAAGCTGCGCACAGGCACACTTAGGACGAGAGCACTAGAGTGCCTGGCGTAGAAGGGATGTCCAGACTGTAAAATTTTATAAAAGGATGGCTCTAGAGGACTCCATGCCTCTGGTTGAATGAGGCCTCACGGCCAAAGGTGAAGGCAAACTGCGCACCTGATAGGCCATAGATATATCCTGAACGATCCAGTTGCTGATGGTCTGTTGGATGCGGGAAGCCCCTTCTTGGGCGAACCGAAACACACCAGCAACTGGTCTGACTTCCGCCATGAAGAGGACCTCTGAACATAAATCTTGAGAGCTCTGACAAGGCAGAGTAAATTAAGTCTTTATTCAACCGCCGTCACGTGAGGTGGAGGATGAAAAGCCTGCAGAACCGTAGGCCGTGACACATTAGATGGCACTTTAGGCACATAGCCTGGGATGCAAGATAGCCTTAATATCGCCTGGAGCAAACTCCAGGCACCCATGAGATATGGAGAGCGCCTGAAGATCTCCTACTCTCCTCGGAGAAGTAATGGTTAATAAAAAAGCTACTTTGAGGGAAAGGTTCTTGGCCTCAGCCGACTCCAGAGGTTCGAAGGGGGCCTCGACCAGCCCTTCGAGAACCACCGCTAGGTCCCATGTGGGAACTCTGGTACAAGCCGCAGGTCTCATCCTCCAAGCACGGAGGAAACATACAACCAGCTGATTTCTCCCCAGAGCCTATCAACTAGAGGATTGTGGAAAGCCGCAATGGCAGCCACGTACACCTTGAGTGTGGACGGGGTAAGACCAGCCGAGGCAGTTAACTGGGTCCACCTCACGCTCTGTGAAACGGTGAAATCATTACATTTTAGGCCGTACAATTTCCATGTGGAGGGAGCTCTAGAGCTGAGTATGGTCTCGATTACTCCTACTGACAGGCCAGCCTCTCAGTACTGTGCCCCCTCAGGGGCAAAACCCACAGTTTCCATAGCTCTGGCCGAGGGTGAAACATTGAGCCCTCTGCCTGCGTCAGCAGGTCCCTCCTGATGGGAATCTCCCATGGAGGGCCGTCCAGGAGCGATATTATGTCTGAGAACCATACTCGGGCCGGCCACAACAGGGCTACTAGCAGTAGACTTTCCCTGTCGCGACGGACCCTCTCTAGAACTCTCGGGAGCAGAGGGATCGGGGGAAATGCGTACAGACGCAGCCTCGGCCACGTCTGCAACTACAGTCTGTACCCCTTTTGAATGGTGTGCAAGACCCAAGGAGAAATATTCGTTAGATTTTTCCAAGGATCTAAATATTTTTCCAAAGGAACCAACCTCTCGATGCTGGTTTCGGGTATGGTTATAGATTCGTTCTCGACCCCCTGAAGCGGCTTTCCGGCAGGGCCAGATCGAAAACGTTTCTCTGTGTGCGGACACGGACGCTGCCTGACTGCAAGCCTGTGGGGAAGACAGTGCAGCATGCGTTCGCTGGAAACCGATGTGTCCCGAGACGCACTCTGTGGCGGGATACCAGCATCGTTTTCTCGTGGGCTCCGCGAAGGAGACAACCTCGATAACTCCGTCGCTGGTTGGGCAGCCCGAAGAGATCCTACATTTGTTAGGACCTCTTTCCCGAAGCCTTTTTCGCCTGCAGGATGGCCCTCAGGTCGCCCTGCTTTTTCTAAGGCTTCAGTTGAGAGCGATGCTCTCCTTTTGCGTCTGTCTGTAGGCAGAGGAGCTGGTGGATGGCTGCGGCTGCTCACTGGGGGAAGACTTCTTAGACTTAGAGCGGCGAGGTAAATACAGCTTAAAGGCTGCAGACTGTTTTTTCGCCTCCTAAAACCTGTTGACGACAGTGACTGAACAGGCCAGAAGGTGAAATCGGTTTAGCCAGGAGAAACAGATTTAGCCATAAATGTCTCTCCGTAAATGACCACCATAGCCGCCATGGAACAGCTGATAACGCGGGCCGTTTCTTTGGTGACTCGGAGAGACAAGTCTGCAGCCTTGCGCAACTCTGCAATTTCTTAGGGAGTTGGTCCCTCGCCCTCATATATGTCTTTAAGAAGGTCGGCCTGGTATGCCTGCACCCAACCTGCAGCCATATAAGCCCTGTGCACCAAAGTAGATCTATCACGGCAGGGTTTGGTGCGCAACACCGGGGTCTTTAGGGATGACATAGCATCGGGGGACAGACAGCTGGCCAAAGGTTCTTCTACCCAAGGCATCATCCCATAGCCATTCTCTCTCACCACCACCACCACCACAATATTGATGTAATCTAATACCGGGGGGTTGGACAAGCGAGAGGAATGTGGTTTGTTCCACGATTTACGCAACTCGTTGTGTAAATCGGAAAAGAACGCAAACCCTGGCGATGAGGCTGCTCTCTGTGCTGCAGGAAGCGCTCGTACAACTTGCTTTTCATCTGCGCTTCCTACCATTCATGTGGTCAACTGTTGTTTAGACGGGCCATGGCACAAGAGACCACCTCCACCAGCTCCTCATATGCGGGAACATGGAGTGGCGAGTCTTCTCCAAAATCCCTGCCTTGATGCTGAACACGTCTAGTTTCCCGGAAGCAGACAGCTCCGCACGAGGCGGAAGAATATCGGAACTGGCAGAGGATTCCTGAGAAAGTGCCTCAGCAGTCTCAGGATCCCCTGCCAAATTCTTTTGCGATCCCCATGATGAGCGCCGCCGTGGCCCCTCGAGAGCTGCCTGCGTGTGCTGTGCACCCAAACAGACACAGACTGCACCCGTGATGAAACGAGGGCAGGGATGCACACACCGCTTGAAGCTCTGACTCGCCATTATATATATATATATATATATATATATATATATACAGTATATATATGTGCTTTTGCAACTGACGGACAACACCAAATAAGACACACACGACATAGAGCGCTTGCTGAAGAACAGAAAGCTAACGCTGTTGTGTGCGGGCGTCCCATTGTTCTGTATCTTCTGTGTATGCCGTCACAATTTACCTCATGACGCAACACCAATCACGATTGGCTTAGCTTCATTCATGCTTCAGAGGCAACGCACACATGCAACGCTGTGTGACGTTCCCCAAAGTGCCGTTATTGACGCAGTGCAAGTTCCCTTGAAAGGGAACAACTTTTTAGCTGCTCACTAAAAAGTTCTTTGGGGAACCAAAAATGTTTTTTCTGTGGCATAGCTATAAAAGCCGCATTTCAGAATTTTTATTTTTAAAAGTGCATTACAGTATATGTTGAACTATGTTTAAAAAAAAAAAAAAAAAAAAAAAAAGATGCTGCATAGTGTGACATCAAATTATGACCATTACAGTGTTGGTAGAATTTTGCGAGCTCAAATTCTAGTTTGATCGCAGTTTAAGATTTATTTTATCTGGCACTTTTCCCAACAGTAAAATGAATGAGAGCAAAGCGTTCCATTTGCTTTTACAATGAATGGAGGGACACAAATAAATTATGTATGCATTTTTATTATTTCAAAGCCATTATGCATTATGGCCTGGCTTCTCAGACAGGGCTTAGATTAAGACAGGATTAAGCCTTAGTTCACTTACTACATTTAAGTAGCTTTTATAAACATGCCTTAAAAAAACATGACTGGTGTGCATCTTGAGACAAAACAATGGCACTGACATATTTTAAGATTTCCAATAATATGAGACCGTGCAACAGTTTTTACTGAATAAATAAAAATATACATGCACACCTATACTGTACATGGGCCTTTGTTAACTGATGAGATTTGAGTATTTGAGCATTAACATTTCTTAAACCTTGTCTACTGAAATTATTTTTCTTATACATTCAGTATTTAGTTCAATAATGTATATTTGCATTATTTATTTACAAACTATTGGATTTTCAAGTCTTGGTCTTAGTTTTGGACTTTGGGCCTGAAATCTTCTGAAGTGATGTATTTAAGTTAACAAGGCCTTTTTCTACATGTTAGCTAAATAATGCAAAACTTTAACAAAGATTATTTTAAGAGAATGAGCAATGTTATCGAGAAAACCCAGCCTCTTCAATTAACGTATCTCTGATTTACATATGTCTAAACTCATTATGGTTATTTGGTTACTTTCGGTACTAATTCCAATATATGCCTATGTTTTACAGCTAAAAATGAATGTGATGATTGCTTATGAAGGAAGGTCTTACAAACTAAATAAGTTGTGTTGTCACTGTATTTATTTTTTTCTGATATTATCACATACTTTATTGCATGATATATAAAGTATGTTTTGATATTGTTCAGAATTGCCTCGTAATGTCCAAAGAGTACAGCTAAACTTTCTGTATGTCCAGGTTTTGCTCCAGGTTTAAAAGTTTGGGTTAAAATGCCCAGAGCGGCATAAACCCACAGGGATATTTACAGTCATCTGCCAGCTTTAAGAGCTTTCTTTCGGGTCTCATTCCGTCTGACAGATGCTCTTTTCATTCCTGTGGCTCTATCTCCCCAGAACAGAGCGAATCCTTCTGCTGCAGTCAGCGGCTTTGGCACCTCATTTACACTTTGAACCCCCTGCAGTAAGTCTCGACAGGTCTCCGTCCCGTCCGCTCAGATAACTCTGTCTTCCAAGCTATTGTCTACTAACTGATTGCAAATGCTCTGCAGGATATAAGCAAAACACTCTTCGGTCCCAAGCACTATATCTTCATGCAATAATTGAGAGAATGTTAAATTAAACATAAATGTCCCAAATTATAAAACAAAACAAATAAAACAATTGACTCCAAACACAACTACCCAATATACAATAGTGGTAAAAAGTGATGTCTGGCCTAGGAAAATTGATTTAGCAATTTTTTTTTAAAATTAGCACCGCAAGTAACATCCAGCTTATATTATTATAATATTCTATGTCAATGCTGCAGTGTGCAACAAGCAATGCTATCTCACAACCACTTTGTACGTATTTTACGAGGTGGCTAATCCATACGAATTCATAAAATTTGTGCTAAATCTTACATATTTTACGAGTTGCCTAATTCGTATGAATTCGTACAAATGACTTACCCCTTACCCCGCCCCTAAACCTACCCATCACTGGGGTTTGTACAAATTAGCCACCTCGTAAAATATGTACGAATTGCCGTGAGATCAGGTTAGCAACAAGTGTCTCATACAGAGTAATGTTATAACAACTTTCAACACACTCAAACATATTGATTGTTTTGACCAAGTAAAACAGCGCTGTGTTACCCCATAATTGTAATTCGTCAGATAAAGTGACCTATATAAGTAGTAATTCAGCACTTGTGGTAAACAACAAAACGAAAGTAGCAGCAGCGGCCGACTGCGGCATATACTGTAAGCATAATAAAAACAGCAACGTAAAATGTCCCAGGCTCTCGCCCAACCCTGCTTCATACCACAGCAATGTTAAAAAAATATATACGTTAGCTCATTCATGATCATGATTTCTGCCTGAGTCCCATCAGATTGCTTTCCTTCGGCTGTGGAGGTGAAGATGACAACTCCCATGATTCCACGTTCGTTCACAGCGTCATCAAGCTATCGTCCTTTGTTATCGTTTTGAATAAGCGACTTCTAACAGCGAAACTTACATACTGTGCCTTTAAGTGAACTTTTTGAAAGTAAATAGGCATACATGACCTTTCAAAAGTTTAGAATCACTATAATATGCTTCCAACAGAAATAAATACTTCTCTTGATCCAAAATAGTATTTGTCTAATCAAAAAAACTGTGCATATTATTATTACTGTTTGATATAAATGTAATACAAAGGTTTTATTATTTATTTCCCCGTGATGGCCCCATTTTCAGCAACATTGCTGCAAAATAACATTGTTTTACATAATCATTGAGAAAATCATTCTCATGTGCTAATTTATTTCTCATGAGACCTTTTGTATTGTCTAAACACAGCTGTGCTTTAATGAAGTGTTGAAATTGCAATACAAAGCCCCTTTAATCTGCTGAAGTACTGAGCACATTTTGCATTTCAAAAGTTCGATTTTGGTTTAATAAAAAAATGAACAAAAAACACCAAACAAATTTCTGTCATTCATCGATGAATTGTTCTTTTAAGAAATGAAGGCTATTTCCATATGCAAGTAGCATAGTGTCTTTGAGGAAGAAAGCAAACTGAATTTTATCAGAACAGCAAAAGAAATCAGATGCACACTTGTAAGAAGACAAATACATCAGAGTCTCTAGTTTGAGAAACAGATGCTCCACAGGCAGCTTCACTGAATATAACACTCAATAAGTAGAAAAGGGTTGGATGGGTTTGAAGATATGACATTTTTTGTATGTTTCAGTGTGTTTTTTTTGTTTTGTTTTTTGTCCATTCGATTAAAGTCAGTGGGGTCCAATGTTTGTCCCCCACCTTTTATTAAGAATGCCTCTTTTGTTGAACTAAAGTTATGAATGTTTGCAATGACATGAGGGTGAGTAAATGATGACATAATTTTCATTGTGGAGGTAAACGCTTGAGTGATTAGTAGCCTATACATGCACCCTCAAAATGCAATTCAAATGAGAAATATTGCGATTAAACTACCTCATATAACCACGATACTTCGATCAAATTGATGCAATTAAGGTCATAATCATGGTAAAACATGTGGCGTATGCTGATTTTAATCGCAATAAAGATGTAAAGACTTTAATCGCATCTATTCCACTGTGACCAAAGACTGCACGTGCTTGTGGCTTAAAAAATAGCGGTAGGCTATTTAAAGGTGCTATATGTATTTTTTAGCGGGCTCTATCGGTGATGTTTCAGATTGCAACCAATTTTTACAAGAGCGCTCGTGCTCTTGCGCGTGCTCGAACACAAGAGCGAGCACTCATGGTACACGGCCACACTGAGACTTTCAACACACCGGAGAAAGCATCACACAACATGCTGGAAACTCATGTAAACTCCCACTGCAACGTTACAATAATAGGCTACTTTTATCAGCTTGACGTTGAACTAATGTTCCATGCTCGTACCATGATAACGTTACATTGACTGCATTTAGCCGGCATGTGGTGTTATCTAGCATAAGGCATTTCACTAACTATTCGTGTATCTTTCACAATCAGCAATGTCAACATAGGTGAATGTATAATATGATAACGGAAACAGTTAGTGAACTAGACTGAAGAATTTCAGTGTAACAGTAAGATCGTAGGAAGTAACATTACTGTACTGAACGTGTCTGGAAATGTGTATTATAAACAATATGATAGTAGTGGGATGAGTGACGTTAGACAGTAGATCTAGTACATAAAATAAAAGTTACATCCTAAAGCACCTACTTTTTGTTATCCTGGAACAGTCTTTTGTATTCATTTCATGTCTCATATATGTTGTAGTTTACCTTGCTATTTCATTACAGTTAACCATTATTTCAGCATATCTGAAAACTTGTAATTTATCATAGTAAAAATAGCGGAGGTCTCTCCATAATTCAAACGCTTTGCCGATGTTGATCCATGTTTTCGTCCTAAGTCGATCCGATTCACGTTTGGCCTGACGAGCTTAAGCATTTTTTTTTTTTTTTTTTATGTGGAGTTTGTGTTGGAGTGTGTGTTGTGCTGGAGGCAGGTCGTTTTTTGGTGTTATCAGACTCATGTCGTCACCTGCAGTGCCGTCGCATAGACTGTATATAAAAAGGAGAGAGGCTCGGGAGCGCACATGCACGTCACATCCGATGGATTTCGCAGAAAATCCGACCCGGAGACTTCACATAGAAATAGGAATACTGGCCTTCAGAGGTAATAGCAAAACCCGACAAGTGGATCATTACTAATGTGTGATTACAACCCCTTCACACACAGGCAATAAAAAAAGGATTCATTTTAAAAGAAAAGTTACATATAGCACCTTTAAGGTATCACATTTTGTGGTGCTGAAGAAACTGAGTTAATGTTGGCAAAGTTGTGCGACATATAGGCTAATGCAGTATATCGATGGTCGAAAAAATTTAAGTTTTTAATTTGACACAAGTTAATTAAAACAGTGGCAAGTAATACTGTATGCGAGTTCATTATTTGTGCTGTGCATTAGGGTGTGTGAATAATGGTGGTAAAAATAACCACAATTAGCGAATAATCAGACAAATGCAAATTGCATGTAAACAGGAGTGAAGAGGTTTGCTCTTGTTATAAACACATCTTACTGGGATCCTTACTCTGTTTATCGGAAATAATCACATTATTGATGCACATGTCACTAATTGTATGTTATCTGTTTCAGTGACACTCTAGAGCACTAAAGTAATATGACATGACACAACCCATCTCATTAGAAAATATAACTATTTTACAAGTTGGCAATTTCAAAGACTTTTGTATGATTTGATCCATACTAAAATAATAAAAACTATGCATTAAGCTCCACCCCTAAATCTAACCCTCAGTGGGGGAAAAAAGCAAAACTGAAGAACAAACTGGTGTGACGTCATTTTGAACAAAATCAGGCCAAAAACAAAGTCCAGTGTTTGTTTTGGAAGATCGAAACAGTTTGTCAAAGCGAATTTTCCAGAGCAGTTCGATCTGGCTGGTAAACACAATCGAACTACCATTGGTCCGTGACGATTACGTAACAGGTGGATATAGCTCTGAGGCTCATACCTTCTTTGATGTGGAACTCTTCTCCGTTTCATTTCTTCTGTTCAGTCCGTCGAGGTCAGGCGTGAAAACGTGAATACAACGGAGAGCTGCTTTAGAGTGGAAATGGAAATTGGAATTGGAATTGAAAGCAACACTGACACTGTTTTTCATGTTTAACCCTTAAATGCATGAATGTTTCGCCAATCATTATTACATATTCGGGTCTTTAGCAACCTGGATCTATATCTAACACGGATGGATCTCTACCTGTCATGATAATATAAAACTCTCCTGATATTAGAGTAACAATTACAGAAGAATAAAATAAAGCATATTTTGTTACCTTTTGGAGCTTGGAAGGGTTCAGTTTGAGCAGATGTTTTATGCCATCATGACTGTCCTCATCAGAGCTCATTTCCCAGTACATTCAGCATCTGGCTCATATTCACAATCTCAAACATATTCTCAAAAGTATCATTTTCAACTTCTTCAAATTTTGATCGCTGACAGCTTCTTCACCAGATCCACCATCAAGTGACAGTGACACTAATATTTGATTGCATTTAGAATCAGCACTTGCTCTGCAGTAAATTACTGAGCCATTTCAATTTTTGCTGATGATACTTCCTATTCTTTTGTTTTCTGCCTGCCGTAACTATGAGTGAAACGTCACTTCATCATTGTGTATCAGACATTGCTACCTTGTGGAATAAAGGTGAATTGCACTTATTCAGTCATCACAGATTCAATTATTGTTGTGCAGAAAAAAATATATACTTACACTGTTACACATCTCGGGTCGTTAGCTACCCTATGCAATTTTTACAAAAACTAATGGGAAAACAGGCATTCTTTTATAATGCTATTATTTTTTTATGTTGTTATATTGTTTATAATGAATTGATTGAGGAATGCTAAGATGGTTGATGTCTAACTTTAAAAAAGAATGTTTTCTCATCACTAACATTTTTGTTGTGTATTTATTTCGTTATTGAAAAAAAAAGCATGCAGCACATATGAACATATTCATCTAAACATGTGCGGTGTCAGGATGTTTGCTAACATTATAACGCTGTATGTATTTCAAACTTCTTTTTACCCCTATGTGAAGAACAAGAAAAGAACTTTGCGTGAGTATATTGGGGCCTTAAGCAGATATGAAAATGAATTCATATGGATTTGGCATCAATTCCCCCCAAAACATGAAATAGTTATGATTTGCCATGAGACTGCGTTGCATGACATAATGCTTCAATAAAAAGTCGTAGAAATGACACCCAAAGTGAATTGATTTACAGTAGTTCTTCTTTTTGAGCCTATGGCCAACTTTTCCACATAATGATGCACATAACATGTTTCATGAATAACTGTTTCTTATTAAGTAATAAACCGGAGAGACAGTGCGTTTTCAGCCATGGCATTACAGTGATTTGATTACAGGATTTGCAAAGTAAAGTTAAACATAAAAGATTATATATATATATATAAGAAGAAAGACCCAAGGTCTAGCTAGGACCAAGGAACAGGACCGGAGCACAGAACGTTTTAAATTATCTTTATTACAAAATTACTAACGTTTCTGAAGAAGACTCTGAAGAAGACGCATGGGCGTCGAAACGTTAGTCATTTTGTAATAAAGATAATTTAAAAGGTTCTGTGCTCCGGTCCTGTTCCTTGGTCCTAGCTAGACCTTGGGTCTTTCTTCTTAGATTTCAGTGTCCTGCTCCGTGACCACGAACTAGGCTGAAGCGCAAGTGACCCCTTTCGATTATATATATATATATACATATATCGGTAACACTTTAGTCCACTTTAGACATTCTACTAACTAGGCCTATAAGTAACTTTGCTAGTACTTGTCAACTTGTTCTACTAACCCTAACCCCAACCTAACAGTTTACTAACAGCATACTAATTCTCTAATGAGAGATCATTGTCATGTAGTTGAAAAGTTAATTCTGAATGTCTAAAGTGGACTCTTGAAATAGTGTAAGCATCATTTAAAATATGAAGCTTAGAATCTTTTTTGAACCAATGCTGGAAAAAAAAACTGTTAACATAAATCATTACATCAAATCATATATAAGATGCCTTGTAAAATGCTCTGATTCTTTAGTAAGACACACGAGAAATGTTATGTTAGCTGTATAATACTGTATCAGCCTTGTATTGATTAATTCTAGCCAGCTTTGGGTGTTTTTCAGTGTAAATCTGTGGGAAAGTATTTTGTGAACAACCAAACAGTTATTCAGTGTGATAACCGAATGGGATACTTCAGCAGACTTGCAGTCTAGCTTACAGTGACCATCATGTATTGTGGCTGTAAGTTACATCAAGCAACAAATTCTGGCCCACATTCACGCTCAACTATAGACATGAAAATGTAGAGTGTATTCAAATAGATGCCTGCAGCAAATGGCACCGTGAATAACCAGCTCCAGTGGGTTGTTCATCACTAAAAGCTTTTCAGAAATGCCTCATGTGATATACGCCTTGTTCAGAAGTAGAGAGAGAATGGCATGCGTCCTCAAAACGTCTTTCTGCTGCCCACATGTCTGGTTCTCTCTCCCACTGCTTGATAAAACTGAAGCTCAGTGGTTATAGAGACTGAAAAGAATAGAAACTCTAGTACAAGCGACAATCAGTCAGTTGAATCTAAATGCTAGCCCAATTTCTCATCCGACCTTCGTGTGACTTTAGAAAAACTCAACAAGATGGACAGTATTTATGTATAGCATCTACCAGCAGTGGTTAACTGGGTCATGCTAACCTGTCAAACGGTGACCCCTTGATCTGATTTGCAGTATTTTTGCTTACCCAAAACAATTCTTTGTAAAAAGACAGGTTCAGAATTGTTATGCCACAGTCTGTTAATGTTGCAAGTAGGGATGGCCCGATACCATTTTTTTTCCAAACCGATACGAGTACGAGTATTTACATTTGTGTACTTGCCGATACCGAGTACCGATACCGATATTTCTACCACAAAAGTAATAGGCTCCCAGAAAAGAATACGACTATTTTAGAACACAGGTTAGAAGACTGTTTTTATTTTCTTCTCTGCTTGTTTTAACAAGTCTAAAAATAAATAAAAATGTGTAAAATAATAAATGTATTAACACACAAACCACTGTTAATTTAACATAAAAGCAAGCAGGCTACTGCGTGCATGGTCTGGCATGACTGAATGCGCGCAAAGTGCGCTCCCTTAATAAATCCTAAAAGCTGACAGTTCATCGCGATCTCACACATCTCTGTTATTATCAATGAAGCTGACTGCACAATCATTCTTTCATAATATCCACACTTTGTTTGTTATAATTAGAGGATTTGCCAGCATACAGAATTCAGCACTGAACAAAAAAGTCCGTTTTGAGCGGTGAGGGGAGTCTATCTTAAATGCTTCTGATTGGCCATTGCGTTCCAGAAATCAACACATATGTCTGTGATTGGCTATATCGCTCAACGCTGTAACCATGTTATGAATAGAAACTCTGTCCTGTAAATCGTTTCTATTTTGTTGTAGTTGTTCTTGTTGCTTTTCTGCAAGAGATGAAAAAAAATCTTTTAGTTTTTATGTTTTATTCATAGATATTTCTAGTTTGCGGTAGTCCAGCGAATCGTTTTATTCTCCCGCACCCGCACACACAGAGTGAGTGCATTACCGCCCGCGCGTGCACTCGGCCATCAGATGCGTCTTCAGATGTTTAATTAGATTGCTGGTGTTAAACGATGTACTTTCTTTCCCTCCTCTCGACACCTTAGCTGAACATAACTCACAGTCTGCCTTGCTGTTGTCATCATCCCTTATCTTGAAATGAGCCCAAACCGCAGACATTATACTTTCCTATGCCTCAGTTCACCTCGACAAAGCACTCGCGGCGGCCAGTTTCGTTTTGCAAAATGTACGTGGTATCGGTGCGTGGTATCGGCGAATTTTTATGAGTACGAGTACGAGTATATTAGGACAGTATCGGCCCGATCCCCGATGCCAGTATCGGTATCGGGCCATCCCTAGTTGCAAGTATGATGTTCAATGAGCCGTCTTGAGCAGAGGTGGCAGATTTCTTAACCTTGTTTAGGTCACCGTGATTTTGCCAAGACATTTTTTGTTGATCCTGGAACAACATTTCTGTCTGAAAATTTCGCCCTAAGCCTATCCCCACCTAGCCTGGGAAAACCCAGACAACTTCCGGCAAATTTAGATTTGCTCTGAAAGTTAGTCAGGCAAAGAGCTCATTCAAGGCCATTTCCAATCCGTCCAAATCGATTTTGTAGCCTACATTACAAAGATGGATGCCGCCGTCGAACATCACTCGTTCGAATCAGCTTGTCATGATCGATAAACGAGACTGGAAGCAAAAGCAGGTTACTCAGTTTATTGGTCAGGATTACACGAACAAAGCAGGATGACACGGGCGTGGACGGATGACACAGGGACTTTGATGGCCAGTGTGACGAATCCGTGAAGTGAAGTCCGTGAAGTGAAGAATCCGTGAAGTGCAATCCGTGAGGTGAGGAGTCCGTGCAGTGAAGACACGAAACGACGATCCAACACCAAGACAACGAATCCACAAGAACACGACGAGGCAAACGGCAGGAGAACGGAACAGGAACACACACGAGACATCAACCAACGATCTGACAAAGGGAATGAGAAAATGGTGAGTATATATAGAGAGATGAGATCGGCTGCAGCTGGTGATGAGATGATGAACAGCTGGAGCGGATCAAGGAATGTCACTCAGTCACACCCACTACACACGTGCTTTCATACAACAACATAAACACGAGACGAGAAGGAACCAGTGGTTTTGTATACCGTGACAGTACCCTCTCTCCTAGGAACGCCTCCTGGCGTTCCCAGACTCCCTTACCTGTCGATTGTAATCATCGATCAGAGAATGATCCAGGATGTCTCTAGCAGGTACCCAACTTCTCTCCTCTGGACCGTAACCTTCCCAGTCCACCAAGTACTGAAATCCACGCCCCCTCCGCCTAGAATCCAGAATGCGATTTACCGAATAGGTGGTATCCCCATCTACGAGACGCGGCGGTGGGGGAACCGGGACTGGCGGATTAATGTGAGCATGAAACACGGGTTTAATTTTGGAAACATGAAACACGGGATGAACCCTCCTGTACGCCGGAGGTAAACTAAGGCGGACTGCCACCGGACTAACGATTTTGGTGACAGTGAACGGGCCAATGAATTTGGGAGCAAGTTTATTGGAGACGGATCGGAGAGGAATGTTCCTGGTAGAAAGCCACACTTTTTGACAAACGACGTATACGGGAGGCTTTGACCGGTGGCGATCGGCCTTAGCCTTGGTGCGCGCCCCCACTTGGAGTAGAGTCTCACGGGCTCTAGTCCAAGTGCGGTGACACCTCTGGATTAAGGCATGGGCGGAGGGGACCGCGACCTCGGATTCCAGACTGGGAAAAATAGGTGGCTGGTAACCTAAGCTACACTCAAACGGAGATAGGCCCGTAGCCGACACTGGTAATGTGTTGTGGGCGTACTCCACCATAGACAGCTGTTGGCTCCAGGAGGAAGGATTCTTGGACACCACACATCGCAACACTCTCTCCAGATCTTGGTTGGCTCTCTCGGTTTGGGCATTGCTCTGGGGATGAAACCCTGAGGACAGACTAACCGTCGCCCCCAGTAACTTACAAAATTCTCTCCAAAATTTGGACACAAATTGGGGTCCTCTGTCGGAGACCACGTCCATCGGGAGGCCATGTAAGCGAAACACGTGGTCAACGACTGTCAACGCTGTCTCCTTAGCTGAGGGTAATTTGGGTAAGGGAATAAAGTGAGCCGCCTTCGAGAACCGGTCCACCACGGTCAAAACGACTGTGTTACCCTGGGAGGGTGGGAGGGCGGTGATGAAATCTAGAGCGATATGGGACCAGGGTCTCGAAGGGACAGGCAGCGGTTGAAGGAGCCCATCTGGAGGTCGATTGGAAGTCTTACCAGTGGCACAAACGGAGCAAGCCAAAACAAAACTGTGAATGTCACGAGCCATGAGAGGCCACCAAAATCGTTGCTTTACTAAAAACTTAGTACGATTAACTCCTGGATGACAAGCCACGTTGGAGCCATGACCCCATTGGATCACCTCAGACCGTAATCCCTCCGGCACAAATAAACGATTCGGTGGGCAACCGGGCGGAGGCATTACCCCTTCTAAGGCCGTCTTGACCTTCGACTTGACCTCCCATACGAGTGTGGAAACAAATAGGGTCTCCGGTAAAATGCACTCGGGAGTAGACGGGCGTTCGGAACGATCAAAAATGCGAGATAAAGAGTCGGGTTTGATGTTCTTAGAACCCGGGCGGTACGAGAGGGAAAAATCAAAACGACCGAAAAAAAGTGCCCACCGAGCCTGCCTGGAGTTCAATCTTTTGGCGGTTCTGATGTACTCTAGATTCTTATGATCGGTCCAGACGATAAAAGGTACCCCCGAACCCTCCAACCAATGACGCCATTCCTCCAACGCAAGCTTGACTGCCAACAACTCCCTATTACCAATGTCGTAATTGCGTTCCGCTGGGGACAAACGATGAGAAAAAAACGCGCAGGGATGCATCTTGTCGTCTGCGGAAGAGCGTTGGGACAGAACTGCTCCTACCCCCACCTCTGACGCATCGACCTCCACCACGAACTGCCGTGAAGAATCAGGGGCAACGAGGATGGGAGCTGAAACAAAGCGGCTCTTGAGTTTGGCAAATACAGCCTCGGCTGTATCTGACCACCTGAACGGAGTTCTGGGGGAGGTCAAGGCAGTCAGAGGTGCGGCTAGTTGGCTGAAATTGCGAATAAACCGCCGATAGAAATTGGCGAACCCCAGAAACCTCTGTAGGGCCTTACGGGAATCTGGACTTGGCCACTCTACCACAGCCTTAACCTTTTCAGGGTCCACCCGCATTCCCTCAGACGAAATGATGTACCCTAGGAAAGGAACAGACTGTGCATGAAAATCGCATTTCTCCGCCTTGACAAAAAGCCCATTCTCTAACAACCTCTGAAGCACTCGTCGGACGTGTTGCACATGTTCCTGGAGAGACGAGGAAAATATCAATATGTCATCCAGGTAGACATATATGAACTGATCGATCATGTCTCGCAACACGTCATTGATGAGTGCCTGGAAGACTGCTGGGGAGTTGGACAGCCCGAAAGGCATGACCAAGTATTCAAAGTGCCCCCTGGGGGTATTAAAAGCAGTCTTCCATTCATCACCCTCCCTAATGCGAACCAAATGATAAGCGTTACGCAAGTCCAATTTCGTGAAGACGGACGCTCCCTGCAACCTCTCGAAGGCTGAAGACATCAACGGCAAAGGATAAGTATTCTTTACCGTGATGTTATTCAACCCCCGGTAATCAATACAAGGTCGCAGAGACCCATCCTTCTTCCCCACAAAAAAGAACCCCGCCCCCGCTGGAGAAGAGGAAGGGCGGATGAACTTGGTTGCTAGAGAATCAGAAATATATTTCTCCATAGCCTCCCTCTCTGGGACAGAAAGCGAATATAATTTGCCCTTAGGCAGAGACTTACCTGGCAATAAATCTATAGCACAGTCATAGGGACGATGCGGAGGAAGAGAAGCAGCCCGAGACTTACTGAACACTTCCTTCAGATCGTGGTACTCCTCGGGCACGTTAGACAAATCCCCTGCCTCCTCCTGAAACACAAAAACAGGCACAGACGAACAAGCAGACACCAGACAAGACTTATGACATTCCTTGCTCCACTCCAACACGGTTTTCTGATGCCAGTCCACTCGGGGGTTGTGACGGATGAGCCAAGGATGTCCGAGAACGATGGGTGCCAGGGGTGAATCCAATATGTAAAAAAAAATAGTCTCTGAGTGATTGCCTGAAGTAATGAGAGTGATGTCCTCAGTGGTGAAAGAAATAGTGGGGAGTTCTTGACCGTTTAAAGCATGTACTGCAATCTTCTGTGTGAGTGGCTTGAGGGGAATCTGAAATCTGTGTGCAAAGGTGCTGTCCATAAAATTACCTTCTGCCCCAGAGTCCAGAAGTGCTCGACAGTCCTGCTGGTGAACTGACCATCTCAGTCTTACCGGAAGGAGGGTAGATGTGGATGAGGTCTTCTCGGCGGAGATCCCACTCATGAGTAGCCTCATACTTACTATCGGGCTTGGCCTTTTACCGGGCAGTTGTAAGCATAGTGTCCCGCACCACCACAGTATAGGCAAAGGCCCTGGGACCTCCGCCTCTCCCTCTCCTCCCGGGAAAGCCGAGCTCGACCCACCTGCATGGGTTCGTGATCGAAGACTGGGCCGACCGCGTCCCTGCCGCTGGACCGTTGAGTCTCTCCTGGTGGACGAAAAGACGAAACTCTCCCTCCGGCTCTACAAAGTCGAGCGTCCACTCTTAAAGCCAGCTCGATAAGTCCGTTCAACGACGTGGGAAGGTCCAGGGCGTAGATCTCCCTCTGGACGCGGTCAGCCAACCCATGCAGGAACATATCCCACTGCGCCTCCTCGTTCCAATGACATTCGGCCGCCAGGGTGCGGAACTCGATAGAATAATCCGAAACCGGCCTCTCACCTTGGCGGAGGTCGGCCAACACCCTAGCGGCCTCTCTCCCCGCGACGGCTCTGTCGAAGACCCCTCTCATCTCTGCGGAGAGTGTCTGGAACGAGGCACAGCATGGATCTTGATTCTCCCACACCGCTGTTCCCCATAGCGCTGCCTTTCCGGTCAGCAAGGTTATAACGAACGCCACCTTGGCCTGTTCATTATGGAAAGTCCTGGGCTGTAATGCAAAATGCATAGAACATCTCGTCAAAAATGCGCGGCAGTATGCAGACTCACCCGCATAGGGTTCAGGAGCCGGTAGGCGTGGTTCCGCTGATGCAGGATTCTCTGGTGGTGTGGGGGGAACAGCGGGTGTGGGGGGCGCAGCGGGCATCTGAAACTGTTGGAATTGTCGGGTGAGCTCAGACACCTGTGTCACCAAGGCTTGTATCGCACGACCCGTGTCACTCTGAATCCTCTCTTGTGAGTCCATTCTCCTTACGCTGAGGTGAACGAACTCCTCCAACGTGGTGGGTGCTCCTCCCGCTGCTTCCATCCCTTGGTCAGATCGTTCTGTCATGATCGATAAACGAGACTGGAAGCAAAAGCAGGTTACTCAGTTTATTGGTCAGGATTACACGAACAAAGCAGGATGACACGGGCGTGGACGGATGACACAGGGACTTTGATGGCCAGTGTGACGAATCCGTGAAGTGAAGTCCGTGAAGTGAAGAATCCGTGAAGTGCAATCCGTGAGGTGATGAGTCCGTGCAGTGAAGACACGAAACGACGATCCAACACCAAGACAACGAATCCACAAGAACACGACGAGGCAAACGGCAGGAGAACGGAACAGGAACACACACGAGACATCAACCAACGATCTGACAAAGGGAATGAGAAAATGGTGAGTATATATAGAGAGATGAGATCGGCTGCAGCTGGTGATGAGATGATGAACAGCTGGAGCGGATCAAGGAATGTCACTCAGTCACACCCACTACACACGTGCTTTCATACAACAACATAAACACGAGACGAGAAGGAACCAGTGGTTTTGTATACCGTGACACAGCTATCGCGTCTGTTTTAAGCGATTTGAACGTTTCCTTTTTGTTAAAAACCGAGCAAAGAACAACACTGCCGCTCTGCATACGTCATCTCCTTCATCGCTATGATTGGTTTTAGGTCTATTCGCGACATCCGTTGGTGACGCCCCTCTGGAAATGATTTGTGTATGTCGCTTTGCCAGACCATAACTCAGTTACAACTGAGAATGGTCTGGTTTTAACACAGCATCACAGTGCGTGCCGTGTAACTGTCTGGTTAAACCCCGCGAAGGTCCGTGAAGACTGAAGATCGTGTAATGACGTAGGGCTAGCTCATTGGTCGCACGTCAGAGGCGCCCGCGCCATTGGATGTGCAGTTGCCGCAGTACAGCCTATGAGCGAGCCAGATGTTCAATGTGTTTTACATATAAGCTTCATTAAATCAGAAAAAGAGTTTCCCTGCACATTCACTATATAAAATTCACTGGAGGAAAAAGTTCGCGTGGCCGTCGTCAGATTTGGAAGTCGCTCAAAAGGCTCTTTCGCGGTTGTGGCTTCAGTCGACTTCAGTGAGGCGCGGTGGTTTATGGGATGAGTAGTTCCTTCGCTCGGAAATGAAAATATGTACAAAGTCTTGTACCTTTGATTTTATTTGGATTTTCTCTTCGTTTTTTCACTCGAAATGATATGTTGTATGCTTATGAGTTCAGCCGTAGCTGGTTATCCTCAGACATGCTCTAAAACTCTTTAGATACGTTTTTTCCAAAACGTCAATGGGAGAAATGAATGGGAAATTTACTTCCGGCACCAAAGCTCTCTCGGGCTGTGGGCGGGACTGTGATGCTCTATACCCCAGTGTAAGGTATCTAGGGTAAATCCATGACTCTGTCCTGAACGCAAATAAAGCACATTCGTCCTAAAACCCAAAGTTTTTAGGATTAATGAAAATTACTGGACTTTGGTGCCAACAAGTCTGCTTCTAACACTTTTACGACCCTGGAACACTCGCCAGAGACTAACCCTGCATTCTCCCACTCACGTAATCCATGCTTCAAAGGAATTCCAGAGAACCCCCCCTGTTGGATGCTCAATGCACGCAGATACAAACACACACACATATATGAACTTTTACTACTCTCCTCATTTAAAGACATTTACTGAGGTATATTTGATATGTTGTTATGTTTGTCGATTGCCCAGGTCCTATGAAGGGATCTATGAGTGTGTGTTAGTTTAAAACAAACTGCAAGTGCAGTTAATTATGCTTTTAATGTAACTCTGCAATATAACTCTCCTTAAATGTCTTTCTTCCTATGTCCAGGATCCTAGTGAGCTGACAAGGTCATGTATGTAATTGAACAAGCCATAAAATGTATTTTACTATGTTTTACCATCTTTTAAATGATTCTGAACAAATTCTGACTGATCGTAAAACCTGTGAATGCGGCCATAATTTAGCTTTGACAAGACAAAGAGAATTTTGCCGCCAAGAGTTTCGTTGAATGTCATTGGCCAGTTCGCACCTCAGAGGTGTGGACTCCAGTTCCTTTAAAGAGAACTGGACTCGCTCTTCCCAGCTCTCTCTTCCCTCTCTGGCCGGTACCTCCCTGCTCTTCCCTCTCTGGCTGGTACCCTGGACTGCTCTTCCTCCAACATGTGACGCGCGCTTGACTCTCTCGCTCGCTCATACTCTGGACTCTCCCTTCCTTCATCATATGACTCCTTGGTCCATCGGGACCTCGTGTTCATGCGATGACCCATCTTTCCTTTGTTTGTCTAGTTCAGTTTTATTTTCCTTTTTGTATTCTCCTTTGTTCATTCTCACCGGCGAGTGAAATGAACTTAGTTTGAATCATTTCTTTGGCAACACCTTCAACGGACGATTTGAACATCCCGCCACACGGGCGCGCCGGAAAGGACCTCTGACCGGGTTCGGAACACACACACACGTACACGAGAGATCAGCAAGTATTCGTTTCCTATCGAGATCTAAATACTGCTAAGATTGCCTGCCCTAATTAGGGTACGATTTGACTCTAAGTGTCTCTCTCAACGGTTCTGTGTTTGATGAATTTTGCCAAACTCACCAGCTCTCTCTCTCTCTCTCTCTCTCTTTCTATATGCATTCTCCTTCCTCGATGTTTTATTGTGTTTGTAAAAACATTTATTCCTTGTAACGTTTATTAACCGTATACGTAATCACCTTTATTAAATACATATATTCATTGATTGATTCTGCCTGTGCTCATACTTCAAATCACTTAAATGTTTCGATCAGCTATAAGCTTTGAAATGGTATAATACTTTAAATAGTATTGTGACAAAACAGGAAAGCTATCTTTTACGGCCGTAAAGATCGTCTCTTCCTGCGAGTCTCTTAAAGGTAATTTCTCTGTGGAAATTGATGAAGATCCGTGACCAGTTTGCTGGACAAACAAATTATTCGATACTAATTAATTCCATTGAGGAGTATCCTGAGAATCTATATATTCTAGACAATTTGTATATGAATATTGAATTATAATTCGTTATGATTTGATTATTGATAAATAAAATTGATCTATCTTGCCGATCTGTATGAATAATTGATTATACATCCATTGTATTCAGTCGTTCATAACAGATTGGCAACGTAACCCCCTTTGCCGGGTGATTTTTAACATGTATTGTTATCTGGGTCAAACCCGTATCAATAGTTATTATTTGTAATTACTAAATATTGAATACATATTCCCCAATGGCCCAAATACTTTACACCAGATAATAACATTTAATTTTGTAACAGAATAAAAGTTTTTTTTTTTTTTTTTTTACAAATGTAATTTTACTCTGTTTATTAATGTTTTACTCAACATTTGTGCAGTTTTTGGAGGATTTATGATATCTTTTAAATTTCTATAAATAAATAAATATTTATTTAAATAGGCTTTTTACAAAAAAAAAACAGTATTTTATGTCAAATTCACTTTATAAAAGACCCAGATTTCTAACTTTCATTCATGGAGATAACATGGATAATTTTACATGGTTTAATGTAAAATTTTTGGCCATTTTTTGGAAAATGCAGTTTAAAAAAAAAAAAAAAATCACTTTAACCACTAGATGGCTATAGAGCTTCACTATATGCTATTTGACTAATCAAAATATATCTTTTCACAAGTTTTTCCAGTTGGATTCATATCCACATTTTGTACATTTTATTTATGTTCATAGCTCTTTCTACTGTAGCTCTTTCTAGGGGTATTTTTTCAATACCATTTTGCACATTTTATTTATGTTCAGTAGCTCTTTCTAGCTAAAGCAAATCCACAAACTAATAAAAGGATTTATTATTTTTTATAAGGTCGTCTGTTGACTGCTGTTTATATAAAACCCCTTCAATATAGTTGTTGTTACCTCAGGGGAGGAGGGGAGTCAGCAAAAAAAAAAATAATAATAATAGAGTACCGCCACCTCTTTTGGGCCACTTAAAGCACTGCTCTACAGTAATGTTTTTCTTATCAGAGAATGCTCATCAAACCGTATGTTGAACGGACCTCACTCCAGCCACTTTTGTGGTTCCTCCATCGAATGATCATTAAATATTCATGATTACATACAAAGGCCCAAGACAAGTTATTGCGGCAGAGTAGGTGTACAGAACATAAAATATTTAAATATGAGTTATTAACACAGACAACCTTTACAATGATTTCAATAGCTACATATTTTCAAGAAATCTGTTCATGAACAACAGAACAGTATCCTGAGCTATACTAGCATAGTATTCTTGGAAAGCCGTTTGACCAATCAGATTAAAGGAAACTAACTGGATCTGTTGTATAAATTCTCCTAATGATTAGTTCTAAAGACAAGTCTCATAGCTTATTAATCTTCACAGATAGACAAGATATAATATTGAGAATGACTAATGTTAAATGTTCATTTGTCAATAAGAATAAATAGTCACACTGTATAAGGTGTGTTTAACTGCTATACGTACATAAATAATTTAAATAAAAAAGTACTTATTGTGTTCATGCTGTATTGCAAAACACTTGTGCTGCTATTGAGGTGGGATACGGGTAAGTTTAAGGACAGGTTTGGTAGTTTTGGTAGGTTTAAGGGTGGGTTAACGGGTAAACAGTTACAAATGCAAAACATAAAGCCATATGTACAAGCAATAAGTGCATTGTATTAAATGATTAATTCAAATGTTAGTACATAGTAGTTAAAAACCCTTGCTAACTATAATGCAAGCGAACTGTAAACCTCTCACCAACCAATGGTTAACTTTAGCTCTTTATGTCCATCCTTTTTAATTTTATCCTCTTAATTAAAACACAAAGTTCTGGTTTATCCTCTTATGCAAATTTTCTTCCTTAAATTACACACAAATCAGTTCAAAATGTACTGCAAGAGCAAAGAGCCGCACAATTTTGAGCATGACTAAACATCTTTACAACAAGAACATCACGCTATTTCTGCTTCCGTATAGGCTGTTTGTCGACATACAATGCAATACTGTAAAGAAATTTGTCAGATAATGTGGAAAAAACCCATGTCCACAGTAAAGACATTTCATGTGGGTATTTTAGTGTCAGACAGAGGACTGAATCAGTTATAGGTGGTATTGTAAGACCATAAAGGCAGTGTTTCAATGTTGTTGAAAAGGTAAATGCTTTTTGACGGAGAGAGCTTTGCGGGGAAGATGGTACAAAACCCCATTACTGCGTTTTAATGGGTGACAGTGGTGCAATTAACTGCATTTTATTCTACCTCAACATTACAAGCAGTGAATCCCCACGTCTCTGATCCTATTAAAACTGCTGGAGTGCAGTAGATTTATACACAGCCGGCCAATCTGTTATTAATCTTTTTGATTAAATCTCAGCTTTGCTGTTTTTCTTTCCCTCCTCTGATCATCGTGGCATTTCTCCAATATATCAAAAAAATATTCAGTAACTGTTTTGAACCCGAAGGTTGCTAGTCAAAGTGTAGAAAACTAGACCACAACTTAAAAAAATGGTGACATAGGCAACTCTAGCAATGCTGAAACTGAAAGGGAGAGCATTTTGAAGGAGTCAGCATTCTGAAGACAATAAAAACCCACATTATGGTTCTTTAATCATATCAGAATTATCATTTGATTATTTGTCTTGTCTGTTTTATGTTCAATCTTGCCATTTTGTTTTTTCAGTTTTATTTTCTACTCGCCCATTTACCTTGCGAACCACATCTATGTTGTCAAATAAAACGAAATATAAAATGATCAAAAGTTGTGCTTTGCATCAAATGCAAATGATCGTGTTTATTGATGCCTTCATGCATTTTTAATGAATGTTCTCTGCAAGCGCTGCATGAAATATATCAGAAAGCCTGCGTGTATTCAACACTCACACCTCATTGTAGGCTACTATCGTAGCAGAACGTTTTCCTCCCTCATTAGTGTCTGAGACGCTTTGAAGTAAACTCTTTTTCTTGTATAATGACTGATCGTCAGATCTCATTAGGTCCTGTTTAGAGTGACCGCATTAAAATGGATTATTGGCTTTTCCATCCAGCCCCTTGCTGTTGAGTACTTTTAATTAGCCCAACGCATTTCGCCAACTTTCGTATTTGTTCATTTGCTTGCAGTTTCTCTGTGAAAATCTGCTACAAAATACCTAAAAGGCTTCTATTAAAAAAGAGAGAGAGATTTAGAGCCGGATTTGCTAAACAGGGCAAATTAGCGTGAAAGCGCAATTCCAAAAAAGCACTGATGAGTGGAAAGTTTTGCGAAATATCTACTGACGACGTGCAAATTTAAAAACACAGACGCAGCAGGATCATTTCCATAATGACCAACGCAATCTACCAAGAGCAGAACAAATAAGCTGGTTTAAGACATGCTTTGTTTTGGCCGGTATATAATACCAGTAAATTGACTAGCGCAAACCTCAGTAAATCACCTTGTGTGATTTATTTAAATACTCTCCTCCCATAAGGAAACTCATACAAATGCATTTGCAATAAGGTCAGCCGCAGAAATAACCCTGTACGCATTTTCAGAGCTACTTTTTCACTTTAGTAAATCCTGACAGTAGAGTAGTTTTTTTAACGCCAAAAGAGGGTTTGCGCCGGCCATAGACAGTATAAGAGGTGGACAGAGCCATCTCATTGGAACTCAGTTGAGACAGTTGAAGCCCATTTTTAGCGATTTCTGAGCACTTCCGTTCCTGACGCGCAGACTCAAACCGACTCAAACTAAGCTTGATGACGTGAGCAACCTGTCTGACAGACGTTAATCTTCTAGTAGCTGTGCGTGAAAATTGCCAACGTTAATCTTGCAGAGATGGGGGACTTGAGCAAAGAGTTCTTTGGCGTGAGTGAGCAGGAGTAAGTATTCTGATTTATTTTAAAATGTGCTTCTCCCTTGACGGGACGTCCCCCCGATTGCCTGCGAGCTTCTCCTCCTGTCTGTTCAGTAATTTCTGTACAGCGCGACAGAGAGTCGAGTGGTTATGACGCAATCGTTAGCCTATTTTTACAAAAACTGTTTCTACGGGGCCATAATGTAACATAGAAGGTAATGGAGCCCTTTATACATTGTCGTGTTCCTTTAGAAATAAATAATGGACAAATGGAGTCTTTAAACGCCTCAGATGTAAAGTTATTCGCTGTCAAAGTGACGCCAAAATGAATGGGAGTCAATGGAAATGCTAACGCAAGTGAAGTTCTGCTACAAGATGGCGGCACCCGGCCGGCTTCAACTTCCGGTCGATGGATTACCCCCTTGGCGCTGGCGCAAGCTTTTAGTTAATCTGGCCCTTAGTTTCTTTAACTTGGGCTCATTTTTAAAAGACAGGGCAAACAAATGTTTAAAGGTTTAAACTAAGCATTTGTTTCACCAGCACTTCTTCATTCCAGCTTTAAAGGACTTTATACTGACACCTACTGGCCTGGATGTGCTTTACACAAAACTGTTTGTTAATCATTGATTTTGTACTGTTTTTCTCCATCTCATACCACATGGAGGAAATGGACATTCTTGGATTCAATCCCAACAAATGTTTGCACATATGACTGTGCTGGTGTGCGGCTTGTTCAAGGCTCATGGTTAGCATGACGTAGTTAGTTAGCCGTACATGTGAATGTATCATTTTATTTTCACTATTCTTTTCTTTGTGTATTTGTAAACCTTTTCAAAAGAAAACGGTTATTTCATGTGATTTCAGAATTTGAAAAGATTGAAAGATATACAACATGTGCCTGTTTATGATAATGTGTAGTACTGTAGTACCTCATGAATACTGAATGAGCGATAAATAGGAGAAGGAAGTAGAGGTTCTCACTCCATTACCCAGTCGTGCTATGTAAGCTTATTAACATCGTTCGGCTCTCATTATTTCTTTCATGGCTGAGAGTTTCCTTGTTCCTGCTGATGCCACAGCGTTTGCTCTGATTGGCTTGCTGACATGTGTGATCGCACAGTCACTATCTAAAGCGTTGTACCAGGAAGTAATGACTTCTAACAGGCGTCTTTGCATAATTGCCTTTCTAGTGAGACAAATGAAATTTCAGTCTAATGTGAGAACAGGACCAGCAGAAGAACAGTGGACGTGGATGTTTCTGTAAGTAAATCTCTTGACTCTGTTCTAAAACCTTGTGAACTTGTGATCATTTTAAGACGTTATACTGTAGTGATCCTTCTACAATACCAAATTACCACATTGCCATGTCTTTTCAGAGGAAGCAATGCATTTAAACAACCCTAGAGGAAAAGAAGACTTAATTGTATTGCATGTGTACTTGTAGAGTACTTAAAATCTTAAAAGTATATTGTTAAAAAAACTCTACTGGCAGATAATATAATGTGAATTAAATAAAAAGCCACATAAGTGTACTTAAAGAGAGTATACTTTCATGACTATGTTTCTTAACACACTAGAGTACACTTTGAAAAAGTGCATTTTAAATAATTGGTTTAACAATATTTTGTCAAAAAAGTACATTTATTACGATGTGTTGACTAACATCAAAGCACATGTAAAGTAATTGATTATAATTTTATTTGATGTGTTATACGATTTTAAATTTAACATTAATATATTTATGTACTAAATTGCAACTTCATTGTTACAAATGTGTAATTGCAAATATTTGTAAAATACATGACACACAAGAAATGACATTAAAGTATATTTTAGTTTATCTTTACACCATATTTCACAGACAATAAAAGTAATTATGATATTACGTATAAAGATATATGTCCTACTGAAGTGCGTCAAAAAGTACTCTTAAGTAACTAATTGCATTTAATATTAATTTAAAATACATTTTCTTTTAATAACATGCAATTAAAGTGCACAAAAACATTACGTTTATTACATTAAATTTAGTTCACACTTAATTTGGGTTCTTTTAAAGTATATTATTTATGTAATAAGTAGGCTACTCTTTTTAAAAGTATGCTAAAGTATTCTTCTTTTTCCACAAAGGGAAGTCTGTGAAAACATAAAATATGGGATACCAAAATATGGACAATATGTCATTTCCACACCCTCATGTTGTTCCAAACCTGTATGCCTGACAGAACACACAAACGTTTTGTCTGTAAATAAAGGTCAATGGGGTCCAAAACAACATCATCGCCATGAGTTGATGTATGGACACGGAGACATTTTTAAAAATATAATCTTTTTTGGTTTCACAGAATGCAGTATAGACAGCAAGGCAGCTCATTAGGTTTTGGAATTGAGCTATAAAATTCTCCTCCCTCAATGTTTCTTTTTTCATCTTCTCTTTTGTGTTCCTTGCTTCCTGTTTTGATACATTCATAATTTGATACATTCACATTCATCATCAAATTTTCACTATATAGAGATTGCACGCCAACATGTGTGACCACTGGCTGTGAGTGAAATAAATTCATATATTTATTCTAACTTATTTATTAAAGGTGCATTGTGAAGACTCATCTGAATAGTGTACACTTACATGAGATTAAAATGGTACTTAATTATATAAGGTGCGGGTAACACCTCACAATGTATTTCGCCATGCTGAAATTATGCGATCCGCGGTGTTTCACTAAACGTCAGAGAGAATCCTCATGCACATTGGCTGCCGCCTTTGTAGATACCCTAGTAGCATAGTGTTGTTTAATGGTGCGAAGAACGGAAATTAGGTGCCATTTACACTACACCATTTTCAACAAAAATAAAGTTTTTAAAAAACATGTGTATTACATTTTCAGTTTATAGGCATGTAGTGCTTTTTTTACAAAGTGACATCACCAACTTCTGGCCTGGTATCATAATACAGCGTTTTTAATTGTTTTTGCTCATCTATGTGAACAGGGATTGTTTGACAACATTGTCGTTTGTACATTAAAAAAAGGCAAAGAAAAAACGTTCCCGTTTTTAGTACATTGTTGTTGTGTAAATGTAGACAGTGCAAAACTGTTATAGTGCTTTACCAACGGAAACAATGAGAGAATCAGTACCTGTATGTCTAAAAATGCAACAAAAAAAAAACAACAACTCCGAAGCCAGTAAGACAAAGACAAAAAATTAGCATAAACATCAGTACGACAAACACAAGGTGAAAATATTTGATGACGGAGAAAATCCTGAGCAGTAATGCACATTTCTTCTTTTTCTTTTGGACAGGTAAGTGTAGACCGCTCTAAAATCACTTTTATCAGTGTAATTTATTGTTATTATTATTATTTTATTTTATTACAGACAATCATAGTGCCATGAAACAGAAGGATTCACACAGGTAAAGTAATCAACATGTTTATTTGCAGAAGTATGTGATCGCAACGATGGAAGGAGGTGAGTAACTGATGAAGTGTTCAGGATGGATATCTGGATGAGTAATGGTCTTATCTGTTGCAGGTTCTGAAATGAAGATGGAGGCAGATGACTGAAGACGGATAAAGGAAGCAGATGACTGAAGACAAATCTTACTGGTAGGTAAGGAGTCAGGTAAGGAGTCAGGTAAGGTGTCAGGTAAGGAGCCAGGTAAGGAGTCAGGTAAGGAGCCAGGTAAGGAGCCAGGTAAGGAGCCAGGTAAGGAGTCAGGTAAGGAGCCAGGTAAGAAGCCAGGTAAGGAGTCAGGTAAGGAGCCAGGTAAGGAGCCAGGTAAGGAGTCAGGAAAGGAGTCAGGTAAGGAGCCAGGTAAGGAGCCAGGTAAGGAGCCAGGTAAGGAGCCAGGTAAGGAGCCAGGTAAGGAGTCAGGTAAGGAGCCAGGTAAGGAGCCAGGTAAGGAGCCAGGTAAGGAGTCAGGTAAGGAGCCAGCTAAGGAGTCAGGTAAGGAGCCAGGTAAGGAGTCAGGTAAGGAGTCAGTGAGTCAGGTAAGGAGCCAGGTAAGGAGCCAGGTAAGGAGCCAGGTAAGGAGCCAGGTAAGGAGCCAGGTAAGGAGTCAGGTAAGGAGTCAGGTAAGGAGCCAGGTATAAGGAACCAGGTAAGGAGTCGGGTAAGGAGCCAGGTAAGGAGTCAGGAAAGGAGTCAGGTAAGGAGTCAGGTAAGGAGCCAGGCAAGGAGCCAGGCAATGAGCCAGGTAAGGAGTCAGGTAGGGAGCCAGGTAAGGAGCCAGGTAAGGAGCCAGGTAAGGAGTCAGGTAAGGAACCAGGTAAGGAGCCAGGTAAGGAGTCAGGTAAGGAGTCAGGTAAGGAGCCAGGTAAGGAGTCAGGTAAGGAGTCAGGTAAGGAGTCAGGTAAGGAGCCAGGTAAGGAGCCAGGTAAGTGTTCTTTGAGGGAACGACAAGACCAGACAATGGTGAACTGCAGTGGGAAGAGATATATAGAGCTGGATGATGATCAGGGAAGATTGGTGACAGGTGACAGCGATCTCTGTGATTGGGAAGTGCATGCAAGTGAGGGCCAGGGAGGATGATGGGAAATGTAGTGAGGAGGTGGTGACTACCTGGTGACCGTGACAGATAGTTGATAGATGGCAGTGCTGTGTCTTCTGGTATCAGTACTTAAAGTACACCTTTTAATGATGACTGGTGAATATCACCTGTATCCATAATGACTAGATGCTTACTTTCATAACGGTCACACATTACAAAAAATGTGGTTGTGAGTCTTAACATTTTAAGACAGTCATGTGGTTGTTATTCTTGTTTATAACTCTGTGTTTGAACCTAACCACATTGTACTGTCAACCATATTCTGCAGCACATATTTTTCTCACTGAACTTGACAACTTGACAGTTTTGTTTGAGAGTAGTTCTCTTAAAAATCTGCTGTTTATTAACAAAGCAGCCCAAACTTGAAATATGACACCTGTCATATTTTACCTCCCCGTGAACCATGCCTTTATTATTAATAAAACCTCTATAGCGTGTGTCCTCCACCTTATTGTACACTCGGTGTGACGGCATCACTGCTCTCTGGAATAATTGGTAGATCCAACCTTGTCTTCTGTGAGCCCTGGTGTTTTTATTTACAATCGGATTTCATTCCTTATTAAGGCTTTGAGAGCTGCTGCATCCAAATCTAATGGGGTTTGGATCAGGGTTAGGGTCTAAATTTATGCTCGATGAGTGAAAACAGTGTTTGTGTTGACCCAAGAGAGGGTCACTGCATTGGTTGAGAATCACCTACTGAGGTACTTCCTAAAACATTTTCTCTACACCTTTATGCATGGTAACGATAACCTCCTGTACCCAATACTCACATAAGACTTTCACAGCATTGATTTATAGAGGATGGTCTATGCGTTCACCTAGAGTTCCCTCAACCTTGGTGCTTTCTTTTTAGACAGACTGAGAGCAGTGAAAGTAGAAGGTATGCTAACTTCAAGGACTTTTATGTTTTGTGACATCGTTTTAGAGCTAAACTTTACCCTGTATTTCAGTAAAATAGTTAAGCAAACAGTCCAGCCATATTTTAGTTTCGTCCTTGTGGTCCAAAAAACTGTGCTTTTGTCATTTCATGTCCTCGTTTATCAAATCTAACAGGAATAGTTAATCAAGCTAACAAGTATTATGAACAGGATAATGAAGGTTAAAGATTGAATGAAGATTTAGTTAAGCATCACTCTTACTACTGCTAATACTTAGCATAGATTATTAAACTTCCATGCACTGTTTGTTCTAGCGAGTGTTGTTGGGAAAGCTAAAATATAGCAACCTAAGCGACAAGTTACTTTGTAAACAATAGCTAAGCTAAGCTAAAAGCTACACTTTAGAGAAAATAGCTAAACTAAACTACTCAAGGGTTCAAAAGTTTGGGGTCAGAAAATGTTTTTGAATGTCTCTTATGCTCACAAAGGCTGCATTTATTTGATAAAAAATAGTTGTTGTTTTCTGGAAACCGTTATCGTTTTTTTTAAGGGTTCTTTGATTAATAGAAAGTTTAATTTAATTAAATAAATAAAAGTATCAAATCCTTAAGAAATCTTACTGACTTGACTGTACATAGAAAAAGTAATTTGCTACATTGAAGTCACTTGTGTGATGTATTAAAAACAGATAGTGGCATTTTGTTCAAATACCTCAGATATAATGTTATACCTCTTCTCCAAAAGAGTTTCAAAGTATTCTGAATGATTTGCTTGAGTGAGTGAGACATTTATGTTGGAAACACTCCAACTCCAACAGTTCAACTGATTAATTAAAACAAAATGAATCAAAAGTGAGTCATGCATTGCCGTATCAGACATTGTTTGTTCAAAAGATTCAAAACAGCTGGCAGACTTGTTTAATAGAGATGTGATTACATTACTAAGCTATTAAACTTAAGAGTTTCACCTGACAGAGGTAAACACAGGCAAACCAAATCCCATAGACTTTGTGACCGAGAGGTTTTACACTTTTTCCTCCAGAAAAAAAAAGGATCTTAATTCTAAACACGCCTGCAGCAGCAACTGAGCACAGCAGATCACCAAAAGAACTAGGAATGGATATATATATATATATATATATATTTATAATATTAGAAAAACACAAGGGTCAACAAAGTAGAGTTGTATGTCAACTATGAAACACCTCAGTCATGTATAATTCAAGTGCACTGACCTCAGATGCTCACTATGGTTCACTGTGGGCTCTACCGGTGTGTCACATGTTGAATCTGATAGCCTTGGACAAAATGGTTCATTTCTGACAAGCCCAAGGTCTGCTGATGGGGTGAGGAGGGGGGTAATCTTTTGTTGTTGTTTAGTGGGTTTCATTGCTCTACAGAGAAAGCAATTTTAGAAAGGATAAAAGAATAATCCAGCACGAAGCAGGGATTATCGCTGTGAATGACTTTATTTCAGCACTAAGCATTGGGTGCTTTTCAAGTGCTTTAGCCATGGAGTCATCTGATTATAGCTGGATGCATATTTAATCTTACAGAGCTTTGAATGGAATAACGGCAATTCACCTGCACAATCTGCATGAGATCAGATACTCGCATGGCCTGAATAACTGAATTTGGCTGAGAACTTCACGAGACACATCATTTTGCATTCCAAGAAATTATTTTCTTAATCAGTAGTCTGTTCTTGGTTTGTCATCTTTACATATGTGTAGAACAAGATAAATGTACTTGATACAAAATGTTATAAATAAGTCTTATTTTTAGAGAATATATCTCTTTTTATTTCAAGTTTATCCAACTTTATTTGTTACATCATTGGCAAATTGTTTGTTATTCTAAGTATAAACCTCATTTTGTTTGAGTTATAGTTAAAAATGGCAAAAAGGTAAGAAGAATAACCTTTCATTCAATATATATTCTTTGAAATATAGCCTATATACACACCGTCCATTTAATTAGGTACACCTGTTCAACTGCTAATCGCAAATATCTAATCTAAATATCTAACAACTCAATGCATTTAGGTCAAGAACATTTAGGTTCAAGCTGAGCATCAGATTGGGAAAAAAGGTGATTTAAGTGACTTATTTAAAGGGGTCATATAATGCCATTTTTGTACAAGTTAATATGAATCTTTAGGGTCTAAATGAAAACTTTGTAATATACTTTTATTAAAAATTCTCATTAGTATTGTAAGAAAACACTAATTTTACCTGGTCAAAAACAGCTCTGTTTTCAGCACGCCGTTTCAGTGCATATGACTTTAAATGATAATGAGCTTTGCTGACTCCGCCCCTCTGTTCTGCGGGCGTTTTGACACAACGCAATGGAGTGTTGCCTTGACAACAGTTTAGGGTATATTTTTGGAGAAAGAATGGCAGCGGGAGTCTCTAAGGACACATCTGTGCAACCGTATCAATTTGAACCGGAGTCGGACCCGGAACAAGATGACGGCCCGAAGAAGTTCGGCAATTAAGGCTCGAACAGGACGTTTCTGAATGGTTGGTTACCGTAATGTCACTTTGATCTATCTTTGTATGTACTGGCAGGGTAGAGTCGTGAGATACGAATGCTATGCGTTTACTGATGTATAGGTTAGTTCGTTGACAGATTGATGTTACAGAATCTGGAGTTGCAGCAGGGACACGAATAGTTGCTACCGATTCTTCTTTCAGGAGCAGCTTATTAGCAAAACCAGCTCAGACTGACTCCCGTTTATAAAGCAGTCTGGTGAGAAATGATTCGTGCAAACATGAAAGCATTGACGTTGATCGTGGGGAATATTCCCTTCAAAAACAAACACAGCCAATGCGTCTTCAGCGGTTCGGATTTAGGAACATCAAAATGACTGTGTTCGTTATTACACCCAAGAACAGAACACCACAATCTCTTAGACGCCATTCTGCTCCAGCGTATCAACAATGACGGACTATGATGACAGCTCGCTCAGGGCGGGTCTGTGTTGAAACGCTGCTGTCAATCAACAATTGTGGGAGGGGCGTCCGATTTAGTGACGTCACAAAATCGAATAGCTCAATTTGAGGCAGGGAAAAACATATAAGGAGATTAAAACAAAAACATTGGATGGATTTTTATCATTATAGGATGGTTGTGTACAGGCACTGCAAACACACATTTCAGTACAATTAACTTGTAAAAGTGCATGTACCATTATATGACCCCTTTAATGTGGGATGGTTGTTGGTGTCGAGGCTGGTCTGAGTATTTCAGAAACTGCTGATCTACTGGGATTTTCATGCACAACCGTCTGTAGGGTTTACAGAGAATGGTCCGAAAAAGATCAAATATCCATTGAGCGGCAGTTCTGTGGGAGAAAATGCCTTGTTGATGCCAGAGGTCAGAGGAGAATGACCAGACTGGTTCCAGCTGATAGAAAGACAACAGTAACTCAGATAACCACTCGTCTCAACCGAGGTCTTCAGAAGAGCATCTCTGAACGCAGAAGAGCATCTCTGAACGCAGAAGAGCATCTCTGAACGCACATCACACCAAACCTTGAAGCAGATACAGGGCCACAGCAGCAGAAGACACAACGGTGACACTCCTGTCAGATGAGAACAGGAAACTGAGGCTACAATTCACAGGGGCTCACCAAAACCGGACAATAGAAGATTGGAAAAATGTTGCCTGGTCTGATGAGTCTCGATTTCTGCTGCGATATTCAGACAGTAGGGTCAGAGTTTGGTGTAAACAACATGAAAGCATGGATCCATCCTGCCTTGTATCAACGGTTCAGGCTGCTGCTGGTGCGATTGTCACGATCCCCAGTCACGGCCCAGTCTCCAGCACTACAATTCCCAGAATCCCTCTTGGTCCCCACCTGCACACACTCAATCACCCACACCTGTTTATAATTAACCACCTCATCAGCTGCCTATATAAGCGCACATCTCAGCTTCAGTCTCTGCCTGGCTTTGAACAAGGAAAGATTCTCTTACCTGTTCTCCATGTTTCCCAGTAGTGATGGGAAGTTTGGATCATTTTACTGACTCTCTCGTTCGATCTTCTTCTTTAAAATGAATGAATCTTTATTCGAGTCATTTCGTTCATTTAAGTGGCTTTAAACGTTATACTTTTAACAGCCAAATTCCTGGAACACTTCCACTTATGCAATCTTGATCATATTCTAATCTTGATCATATTCTGAATTAAGAAATCATTATAATGCAACCAAAGATAATTTACCTTCCGATTCATTCGTTCATTTGTCATGTGACGGATGCAATGAACGTTCATGAATGACCCATCACTAATTCCCAGTACTCCTTGTCTGTTCCTGAAGTTATCTACCTGCAATACTAGCCTGTTGGACCAGCCTCTGGGGTGTGTACTATCTGGTTCCCTTCACCATTCTCCATTCCTGTAAGACAAAAGAGACAGTTACCATCATCGTTCTCCATATTCAAGACTGTGCACTTCTACTCACCCGATCATCCCGTGTTCACCCTGTATTCCCTAATAAAGCTTTTCTGGATTCAGTTAACCTCTGTTTAGCTTTATATTTCCTGACAGAAGGCCAGCAACTGAAAGTGATATCCAGACTTACCAGCAGACCTACTCCACACACCCCCTCTCAAGAGGACCGCCCGATAGAGTATGTCCAGGAGTTTGAGCTCGCCCATCTGGTGCCCTGGAGCGATGGCACTTTGAAGTTTTTTTTTTTCTGGGTTGGACTCTGACCATCTCTTCCGCCAGGTAATGTGGTCCAAGTGTCTCCTTAGTACTAGTTGAGCATCGGTTAAACGCCACAACCTACCTGAGAATTGTTGCTGACCATGTCCATCACTTTATGACCACAGTGTACCATCTTGTGATAATGTGCCATGTCACAAACCTCAAATAATCTCAAACTGGTTTCTTGAATCTGATGAGTTCACTAAAATGGTGGAACAGGAGATTCACATCATGGACGTACAGCCGTCAAATCTGCAGTAACTGAGTGATGCTATCATGTCAACATGGACAAATCTCTGAGGAATGTTTCCAGCACCTTGTTGAATCTGTTCCACGTACAATAAAAGCAATTCTGAAGGCAACCGGTACTAGCAAGGATAAAGTGGCTGGTAAGTGTGTGATGTATGTTTGTGCATATATACACACACACACACATACACTCAACGGCCACTTTATTAGGTACACCTGTCCAACTGCTCGTTAACACTTAATTTCTAAGCAGCCAATCACATGGCGGCAACTCAGTGCATTTAGGCATGTAGACATGGTCAAGACAATCTCCTGCAGTTCAAACCGAGCATCAGTATGGGGAAGAAAGTTGATTTGAGTGACTTTGAACGTGGCATGATTGTTGGTGCCAGAAGGGCTGGTCTGAGTATTTCAAAAAACTGCTAATCTACTGGGATTTTCACGCACAACCATCTCTAGGGTTTACAGAGAATGGTCCGAAAAAGAAAAAACATCCAGTGAGCGGCAGTTCTGTGGGTGGAAATGCCTTGTTGATGCCAGAGGTCAGAGGAGAATGGCCAGACTGGTTCGAGCTGATAGAAGGGCAACAGTGACTGAAATAACCACTCGTTACAACCGAGGTATGCAGCAAAGCATTTGTGAAGCCACAACACGCACAACCTTGAGGCGGATGTGCTACAACAGCAGAAGACTCCACCGGGTACCACTCATCTCCACTACAAATAGGAAAAAGAGGTTACAATTTGCAAGAGCTCACCAAAATTGAACAGTTGAAGACTGGAAAAATGTTGCCTGGTCTGATGAGTCTCGATTTCTGTTGAGACATTCAGATGTTAGAGTCAGAATTTGGCGTAAACAGAATGAGAACATGGAACCATCATGCCTTGTTACCACTGTGCAGGCTGGTGGTGGTGGTGTAATGGTGTGGGGGATG
>JARWKJ010000021.1:24202056-24304556 GCA_029959095.1 Rhinichthys osculus | reverse complement strand
GGTCTCCAAGCTTTATCAAGCCAAGGACCCTTTGGTGTATTGGCATAACATATAGTATAAATTGAGTGCTGAATTTTAAGCCTGTGTATTTTATGATGACATTAACAATGTACATCAGTAATTATTATTTTACTGTATATACTGTCCATCTTATTTTCATTTTACTTAAAGTGCCCATATAATGCTTTTTGGACATTACCTTTATAGTAGTGTGTAATATACTGTAGCTGTTTGTGAATGTAAAAAGTCTGCAAAGTTTCAATGATCAAAGTGCATGATAAATGGAGTTATTGTCTGAAGTGCCTGAAACGAGTCGTCAGTAATTCCAGTCTTTCTTCCTTCACGAAGACTCTCATCAAGGAGGGGTTTAGGTAGAATCCTTTATCCAACCGTTTCAGAGACTGTGTGAAAAATGATGCTGCAATGTATATTATGAGAGGATTATTATTATTATTTTTTACCTTTGATGCAAGTAAATCTAGTGTAGGTGACCAACAAAACATTTACATTTAGTCATTTAGCAGACGCCTTTGTCCAAAGGAACCTCTAAAATAGTGGCACTTTTATATATTTCAATGTGGGAGGGACAATGAAACATTTAGTCGAACTTTAGCTTCAATATTGTAGCTTTGGTTTAAATGATTCGTTTTTAAATTTATATATATATTTTTTTACACCATCTTTGTAGACTTCTGATGTATACAATATTACAAAAGTCTATCTGGTTTTGCACTTTGGAATCTTAACCCTCGGGGGTTTTCTGGGCCCTGGAGGTGTTCTGACACGCCTTGACATTTGTGCTCATTTCTGTTACTTGTAACATTTTCATGGCTAAAGTCTAGGCCAAAGAACTTGAATGTCAATTTACTGTCCACTTCATTGACTCTTGGCCAGTGTGTTTTATATGTAGTGATCCTGATCTGGTGACCCTCTTGTACATGTACTAGTCCTTTTCAGCCTTGTGGTACATGTTTATATTAATCAGGATGTGCTTGAGGACTGGTTATAATTGTAGAGGTTGTGCCCTCGAAACCTCTGTCTGTCGTTTAATTGGTGCAACGCTGTATTGTGGAGACGCACATTGTACAAGGTCAAAGGTAACCGCTTATCACAAATTCCTTGAAAAGCCTTTATCTTAAAGGGGTCATATAATGACATTTTTGTACAAGCTAATATGATTCTTTAGGGTCTAAATTAAAAGTTTGTAATATACTTTAATTCAAAATTCTCATTAATATTGTAAGAAAACACTAATTTTACCTGGTCAAAAACAGCTCTGTTTTCAGCACGCCGTTTCAGTGCATATGACTTTAAATGATCATGAGCTTTGCTCACCCTGCCTCTTTGTTCTGTGCATACACCGTTTGTAACATAATAACAAAATAACCATAACGCGTTGTTCAGTATAAACGTGGGATTATGAATTATATTGAGAACGTCATACATAGAAAACATGCCGTAATGTACCCTGAGTGAGTGAAAACCTTAGACGCATTCATTGTGAAGCGTGCAGCTAGCGATTTGCAAAGATTAATATATTAATATAAAGTTTAATAAAACGTTTCACTCACTTCCGTTCTTCTGGAGGTTCAGCAGGAACACGAATATCTGGTACCGATCCTTTTTAGCAAAGCTTCTTAGCAAATCCAGCTTTATACTGACCCTCGTTTATAAAGCAGTCTGGTGTGTAAAATGATTCGCGCAAACATGAAAGCATTGACGTTGCTCGTGTGGAATATTCCCTTTGAAAACAAAACTCAGCCACTGCGTCTTCAGCTTTTATTGACGTCACAAAAACGAACGGCTTGATTTGAGGCAGGGGAAAACATATAAGGAGATTAAAACAAAACCACTGGATGGATTTTTATCATTATATGATGTTTGTGTACAGGCACTGCCAACACACATTTCAGTACAATCAACTTGTAAAAGTGCATGTACCATTATGACCCCTTTAAGTCCCCTACAGTTCGATAGAAACAGTTTACCTGAATTTCTGATGCATTTTTTTCCAGTTGTCCTGGAATCAGAATGTTAAATATTAATTATAATAATAATAGAAATATAATCTCAATATAAGATCATTATATAGAATAGATGTAAAAACAAAATGTTTAATAGACGTTTTTATTGTTCTACAGTATGCGTTTCTGTGGTGAAACCTGAAAAAACATTTCATAGTATTGTGCATGAATACAAAATATAGCAAATGAGAGGAAAAACCATATTTCTCAGGCCTGAAGATATCATAAAGATGAACATTTTGCACAGAAAATTCTATTCAAAACCTCCTGAGTCTTTAGTATAAGCAACATTTTCAAAATGAAAAAAAAGAGAGAAAAGAAAACAACAAAAACATTATCTACAGGTATGTACAGTGCAAGAACAGAAGAGCATTTCTACAGTGGAATCTCTCAACTAATTAAAAAAAAAGAAGCAAAAAAACTCCTCTCATATTTCAGCAGAAGGGCTTTTTCTCTCGGTAATAATAAATATGTTAGCAGGATTTGAAGTTGGATTGACATTACGTTGGATTGCGGCCCGGACATAATATATTATTAGAAACATAGATGATACAAGAAGAAGGGTTTGTATAAAATCCCATTTTGGAGGCGAAACAGAATTTAAAAAAAGGAAAAGATTTGCTGAATACACCAAAAGTACATTGACGATCATTCTTGAATCTTAAGAGTTTCAAGAAGCTAAAAAGGCAATCTTAGCACGTTACTGATAACAAACTCCCTTATGGCAGTAGCTTAAATGTGCAAAATCATATTTTAGCATATTAATGCTATATAAAAATATGCCATCTAACCACTCAATGTTGACCTTTCTCTAAGATTTTTTTTCCCGCATGGCAGCGCCAATGTCAGTTTTAATCAAATACATTGTTAAACAGAAATATGTTTTTGTAGATACACTGAAGAGTCATAACATAATTGTTTTGTTGAATTGTGTGAGAGGTGTGCAGAGAGGTTACGTAATTGCCCACACAAGCGAACATGTAACTGAAAATTGTGCTGTCAAGACATCAGTTTTGTGACAGGCCATGAATTATTTATTTTTCTTCAGCGGGAAAAGTGAAAAACGTTACCTAATCCGACCGCAAACGTGTAATCCCCATTAATTCTATGGTGCACAAACCTGCTTGTTTTGTTGTTGGGTAAACCTGCAAATAATGTTTCAGGTCACACTTTATATTAAGGATCTTTTATGTAACTACCATGTACTTACATAAAAAAATAATAATACTTATTGTGTTCATGTTGTATTGCAAAACACTAGTGCTGCTATTGAGGTGGGATACAGGTAAGGTTTAGGACAGGTTTGGTGGTATGGTTCGGTTTAAGTGTGAGTTAAGGTGTAAGGCAAGGCTCAACAGTGTCATTATAGATGCACATAGTTACAGAAATTAAAGGGACAGTTCACCCAAAAATGAAAATTCTGTCATCATTTACTCACCCTCATTTTGTTCCAAACCTGTATGAGTTTCTTTCTTCTGTTGAACACAAAAGAAGTTGGTAATCAAACAGTTGACCGCACCCATTGACTTCTATAGTAGGAAAAAAAAAATACTATGAATATCAATGGCTACCGTCAACTGCCTGGTTACCAACATTCTCTAAAATATCTTTTGTGTTCAACAGAAGAAACTCATAAATGTTTGGAACAACATTAAGGTGAGTAAATGATGACAGAATTCTAATTTTTGGGTGAACTATAACTTTAAGATGTAATTACATGCAGGTATTTCTTAAATATAAATACAATGCAACATCATGTAGTATGTACGCAATAAGTGCATTGTATCAAATGATTAATTTAAATTTTAGCACATAAAGACACTTAATATAAAGTGGGACCATGTTTTATACAACCAAAAGTGATCTGTTTAACAACTAGCTCGCCCAATAATGTACATTCTGTCTTCATTTACTCACCGTTATGGAAATGACTTTCTTTCTTTCTTTTTGTCTCTCTGTCTATTGATGTCAAACCTAGTGTGACATTACTTGATGTGCCATATTTGAATATGCGCAAATGGGATTGAGATTTGATAATGACTTCGACTCATAGCTATATTCAAAGTCTTTCATGTGATACGGAATTTATGTTCGGAGTTTTACAGCACCTGATTGCCATTTATTTTTATTGTATGGAAAGAGCTACTTGAACATTCTGCTAAACGTCTCCGAAAGTCATAACTTGAGTTTGAGTTTGAAACAACATAGCGTGAGTAAATAATGGCATCATTTTCATGTTGTGCAGAATTATAACCTGCCATCACCCTTCATATTAATACTGTAAAGAAGTGACCATTCGTGCAAGAGCAAACATTTAAAAAAACATCCAAGGCACATCATACAAACAATCTTTTCTTTCTCCCTGTCAAATTGTTTAAAAGTTCATAAGACTGAACCAACATTAGGAAGTCCCAGGGGCGTGTCCGTTCACCTCCATGGACGCCCTGCGCTTGTGTCCCGAGTACTCGCCGATGAACGACCCGTCTTCGTTGAACTCGCAGTCCTCATCGTCTGACATCACAGAGCTGTCCTCACTGCTATCGTCCTCGCTGATGTCTCTGAGCAATTGCTGGCTGCTTTTTAGCGGCTTCTCATCATTGTCACTGTCAAACACCAAGAAAAACCGAGTCAAATTCAGCTCAGAGTGACTAAGAAGATGATCCTAGTCAAGGCTGGCAGACGGTGCGGGGAAGGAGGGGTGTTGGGGAAGGATGCAATCACCGCTTTCTGCTAATTACTAATTGCAAAGACTTCAAGGCCTGATGGAAATTCTCGAAATTAAATGGAGAGAAAATCACAGAGCACCGGACACACCAGCCAATGAGAGGACTGACTTAAGAGACGCTTTTGTGTGCCTGTAGACAAACAGCCTGTCAGGTTACTTTAGTCCCTTAGGAATGATGGGACAAACCGAAATTAGCTGCCAATTTGAGAACAGGCGCACTGCCAGCAAGCAGGTGTCTGTAAGGAGACGGGGGGTCACCTCGTAAGCTCCCAATTACTATGAGATGCCGCAACATCTCGGATAGTGATCAAATAAATCCAGACAGAAAATGTATTAGGATAAACTGACATTTGTCCTCTTTTCATTTTCGAAATAATAGTCCTGCTGAGGGACTGCGTCATCCTTTGCTGATTAATTGGTGCAGATAAAGACTCAAATAATTGTATCATAATCTGTTGGCGCGCAGGCACAAAGACACACACAACGCACACGCAAAATAAATAAATAAATAAATTACATTTCTGAATAAAATACATAAAAAACAGTAACATTGTGAAATATTATCACAATATGAAATAACTCTTTCTGTAATTTATTCCTGTGATCAAAGCTTATTTTTCAGCATCATTACTCCAGTCTTCACTCTTCAGTGTCACATGATCCTTCAGAAATCAGTATAATATGATGATTTGATGCTCAAGAAACATTTCTCATTATTATTAATGTTGAAAACAGTTGGGCTGCTTAATATTTTTGTGGAAAACATGATAAACCGTTAAAAGTGCCGATTTTGTCCACATACCGGTCCCTGGCTTCCCTATTTAACGTATCCCGGTAAATTCCACATCCTTTTAGGGATTTTAACATCTTTTTTTCTTTTCTTTCTCCCAACTCAGCTGCTTCTTCTCATTCGACTTGCTGCATGGCCGCCACGTCCCAGAATGCAACGCGGCGCCCAAGCCCTATAACAACCCATTCAAATATATTTGACGACGGTTTTTATTCATATCAGAGAGACACAGTAACTTATAGCAGTAAATAACTATAATGTCAACTAAATATTTCGCCAAGTTCACCGGCCACTTACTTTCATGTTTTTCGGGAGAAACTGGTGAATTAACGTGCTGTAATAAATCCAACAGACAGAAATCTCTGAACTGCAGTCCAAACACGGCGCCCATCTCACGTTACAGATCAAGATAACATATAAAGTTTTTTTAAACGACAAAAACTCACTTACACATATTTGAGAATCGGAATAGAAGATTGTTCATGACATGGTAAGCAAGTTTGTTTATATTTAGAAATAAAAGCGCTAAATAAATCTGTCATACAGCGCTATTTTGGCTGTGGTGAATCACGTGCCAAGCATGACGCGTCACCATGGAAACGGGACACACGATGTTTAGCCGATGCCGTCTAAACATCGGACGATGATATCGTCCATCGGCACAACCCTATTGCTTACCATCTAATCTACCCAGATCTTAATATGTGGCCTTGTTAAGAGATATTCATTTCGCCTACTACCACTATATACACTCACCTAAAGGATTATTAGGAACACCTGTTCAATTTCTCATTAATGCAATTAGCTAATCAACCAATCACATGGCAGTTGCTTCAATGCATTTAGGGGTGTGGTCCTGGTCAAGACAATCTCCTGAACTCCAAACTGAATGTCAGAATGGGAAAGAAAGGTGATTTAAGCAATTTTGAGCGTGGCATGGTTGTTGGTGCCAGACGGGCCGGTCTGAGTATTTCACAATCTGCTCAGTTACTGGGATTTTTACGCACAACCATTTCTAGGGTTTACAAAGAATGGTGTGAAAAGGGAAAAACATCCAGTATGCGGCAGTGCTGTGTTGGCGAAAATGCCTTGTTGATGCTAGAGGTCAGAGGAGAATGGGCCGACTGATTCAAGCTGATAGAAGAGCAACTTTGACTGAAATAACCACTCGTTACAACCGAGGTATGCAGTAAAGCATTTGTGAAGCCACAACACGCACAACCTTGAGGCGGATGGGCTACAACAGCAGAAGACCCCACCGGGTACCACTCATCTCCACTACAAATAGGAAAAAGAGGCTACAATTTGCAAGAGCTCACCAAAATTGGACAGTTGAAGACTGGAAAAATGTTGCCTGGTCTGATGAGTCTCGATTTCTGTTGAGACATTGAGATGGTAGAGTCAGAATTTGGCGTAAACAGAATGAAAACATGGATCCATCATGCCTTGTTACCACTGTGCAGGCTGCTGGTGGTGGTGTAATGGTGTGGGGGATGTTTTCTTGGCACACTTTAGGCCCCTTAGTGCCAATTGGGCATCGTTTAAATGCCACGGCCTACCTGAGCATTGCTTCTGACCATGTCCATCCCTTTATGGCCACCATGTACCCATCCTCTGATGGCTACTTCCAGCAGGATAATGCACCATGTCACAAAGCTCGAATCATTTCAAATTGGTTTCTTGAACATGACAATGAGTTCACTGTACTAAAATGGCCCCCACAGTCACCAGATCTCAACCCAATAGAGCATCTTTGGGATGTGGTGGAACGGGAGCTTCGTGCCCTGGATGTGCATCCCACAAATCTCCATCAACTGCAAGATGCTATCCTATCAATATGGGCCAACATTTCTAAAGAATGCTTTCAGCACCTTGTTGAATCAATGCCACGTAGAATTAAGGCAGTTCTATAGGCGAAAGGGGGTCAAACACAGTATTAGTATGGTGTTCCTAATAATCCTTTAGGTGAGTGTATATACTGTATATTTTCATTCAGCATTTCTCTTTCAATAACTACTGACAGATTAGTTTAAATTGATCCCTCCTTTATCTGTCCACCTCTTTTATCTATAATATATTAGTATCCCAGAATTCAATGCACTATATCATATTTCATTTCATCAAATGAACATCATCAATGGCGTAACGTGATAAACCAGCTCTCCTATTCTCAAAAGTGTAATAAATCAGTGGCCTCCTTGTGCAAGCCTGAGTAATGCAGTTTTGAAAGCCTCCGAGGCTCCCGTCATTCTCCACAGCTGGTATGGGACGCACTTCCCTATCTGGTTACTTCAGTTAGCAGATGTTCGAGTGTGTCTGGTGCTGTAACTCCCCAAACAAGGGTAGCGTTCAGATCAGACTCTGAGCGTCTGCTGAAGCTGCATTTCTTTCCTGAGGGAGAAATAAAATGGGTATCTCTGTGTCTAAGTGTAATGAGATGGAAACACATTTACGGATTCGGGATCCTCCATATGCAATTAATACAAGCTAACTGCACACAACCCCCTTTTGCTCGCCTCTGGTCTTTTATCCACACAGGTTTTGAATGTGCTACTTGTTTGTCACCTGGTTGTGACACAGTGTCATGGCTGTGATTGGTTAATGTTCCAATAATAACTGCACACATTTTATAGGGTTTCCACAATTTCTTACCAACATATTTTCAGTCATTTCTGATTATTGATGTTCAAAAGTTTGGGATCAGTAAGATTTTAATTAAGTCTTTTGTGCTCACCAAGGCTACATTTATTTGATCAAATTACATTATTACACTATTTAATATTAGTAAAATATTATTTTGTATTTTAATCAAATTTATATGTAATTTATTCCTGTGATGCCTTCAGTCTTCAGTGTCACACGATCCTTTAGAAATCATTCTCATATGCTGATTTGCTGCTCAAGAAACATTTCTTATTATTATCAATGTGGAACTTTGTGAAAATCGTGATATTTTTTTTAGGATTCTTTGATGAATAGAAACTTCAAAAGAACTGCATTTATTTGAAATAGTACAAACGTTTACATTGTTGCAAAATAATCTGTTAATTCTGATCATTTTGTCCTGGCTAGATAAAAGTATTCATTTAAAAAATATATTGCTGACTCTAAACAGTAGTGTATATATATATGTATATATGATTATATAAATGATTATACCTAGTATGCAAATGTCTCCAGTAAAATTCTTAAAGAGCAATATTTCACTTATGTAATATTTTTCATCTAGTCAATGAAAACCAATACAATATATATATATATATATATATATATATATATATATATATATATATATTCACTCTTTTTTAATTGCATTTATTTCCATGACCTGATAAGGTAGTGGGTAGTATTTTTTTATTTTTTATTTTAGAATGTGAAAATTCCCAGACATTAATAGGTATTTTCTATAACTGAGGTAACCTTTTAAGGTTGTACTATCAGCTACACACAAAAAGACAACTATAATCACACACAACACACTTTTGCACAAAACAAAGCTGCCGTTCACTACCTGTGTGTGTAGGCTAGTGAGAGCAATGCCTTCTGTGTGGCTCCAAGTAAATGCCATGCATGTAGGGTTTGTTTGCAGGAGATAAAGGCGTTAAGAAAGGATGTTACAGCAGGAGCTCAGTGAGATGAAGAACTTGTGTCGAGATCTAGAACAGAACTGGTGTGGCTCTCTGACCTGTACTCGCAGGGGGTTTCTTCTCCCATGCCGTGAGATTCCAGATCAGCAGGAGACTCCTCCTTTTCCTTCACTGCCAAGAAAACAATCAGAAAGATTATGCATTCCATAATAAGGAGAGTGCTTCGCTTACTGATATTTCTCAGTTGCTTTTGAAACTTCCTGCCTTGATATCATTTCAAAAAGGATATTGTTGTTACTCACAGGAGATCATATTGACATCCACTTGTTTTCTTTGCAAATGCTGAGTTAACATGCAATACCTCACGAAATTGGGAGAATATTTTCTATTTTGCTGCATGGAAGCACATCAAGGACACTGACTTCTGTGTAAACTGAACTTGAATGTAAGATATAGCCTTACTGGTAAAAGCATTTATTCTTTTCAGCTTGGTAAGCTATATATAATAAAATATATTGTAAAGTAGTATATAACAGCCACAATGAAAGATCAAGGTGTTTAAAGATGCCTTAGGCTCAATTGCATACACTCCATAAGGGTTCTTATGCAGTTTTATAATAATTAATTCAGGATGTAAATCTTGAATCCATTAAAAACCTTTCATATTGGTTAAATATACGGTATGTGGAACAAAAAAAGCTGAAGACCACAGTAGGAGCCGATGAGGACAGGCCAGTAAAGCTCACTGATCTCAACATATCCGTCTGAAGAAGCAAGTAATAAGTCTGTGGGTTGGTGCGACAGAGCCACACAAAAGCACAAAGCTAAGGTATAGACGCTTTGAATACAGACTACTGTGAGCTTGGACAGGGTCTTGGAAGCTCTGTGTGACCTCTAAAGCTGTTTGTGTCTTACCTGCATACTTGCCGCCTTTGTTCTTGAGCACAAAACAGCCGATGAGGACAAGGAGAGTTAGTAAAGCCACCGCGCACATCATCCCCACAAACCACTCCTGGGATCCCGCCGCTTGTTTACTAGACACTGCAAGGACAAAAGAGAGTTTGTTTTTGGGAAAATGTCATTCATGAGCACAATCACACTGATGCCAACTTGAAAACATTGACAAATACTGTCTTGTTGGGTTAGAAGATAAAAAACAATCATATCCCCAAATGGCATTTTAAAATACGGTTCCTGCGGCAACTTCTGATGTGGGTTGTCAAATGAGAACATTCAGAACACAAAGTCGAGCATTTGTGGATCATATACATTTTTAATTACTTGTTTGTTTGTTTTTTGTGACAGTGGAAAAATATTTAAGTTAATTTCCACATTTTTTATGAATTTTTGGAACGCTTATGAAAATGTCCAACCTACTTTCTGAATTAAATGAGCTGTTTTTGCTGCTGCCTCACAGCCTTCCTTCTTCTGGTGTTGCGAATAACATTATCTACGCTCTCCCCTTCGTATTAAATTTGCAGTTTCAGCAAATACAGAGTAGGCATCATTGACGAGTAAAGGTCGGACGTCATGTGTCCAAATGTATTCATCTGTCTGACATCAGAAAGTTGTGGATGTACAGGTCCTTCTCAAAAAATTTGCATATTGTGATAAATTTCATTATTTTCCATAATGTAATGATAAAAATTTAACTTTCATATATTTAAGATTCATTGCACACCAACTGAAATATTTCAGGTCTTTTATTGTTTTATTACTGATTATTTTGGCATACAGCTCATGAAAACCCAAAATTCCTGTCTCAAAAAACTAGCATATCATGAAAAGGGTCTCTAAACGAGCTATTGACCAAATCATCTGAATCAACTAATTAACTCTAAACACCTGCAAAAGATTCCTGAGGCTTTTAAAAACTCCCAGCCTGTTTCATTACTCAAAACCGCAATCATGGGTAAGACTGCCGACCTGACTGCTGTCCAGAAGGCCATCATTGACACCCTCAAGCAAGAGGGTAAGACAGAAAGAAATTTCTGAACAAATAGGCTGTTCCCAGAGTGCTGTATCAAGGCACCTCAGTGGGAAGTTTGTGGGAAGGAAAAAGTGTGGCAAAAAACGCTGCAAAACGAGAAGAGGTGACCGGACCCTGAGGAAGATTGTGGAGAAGGACCGATTCCAGACCTTGGGGGACCTGCGGAAGCAGTGGACTGAGTCTGGAGTAGAAACATCCAGAGCCACCGCGCACAGGCGTGTGCAGGAAATGGGCTACAGGTGCCGCATTCCCCAGGTCAAGCCACTTTTGAACCAGAAACAGCGGCAGAAGCGCCTGACCTGGGCTACAGAGAAGCAGCACTGGACTGTTGCTCAGTTTTGCATGTCATTTGGAAATCAAGGTGCCAGAGTCTGGAGGAAGACTGGGGAGAAGGAAATGCCTGAAGTCCAGTGTCAAGTACCCACAGTCAGTGATGGTCTGGGGTGCCATGTCAGCTGCTGGTGTTGGTGCACTGTGTTTTATCAAGGGCAGGGTCAATGCAGCTAGCTATCAGGAGATTTTGGAGCACTTCATGCTTCCATCTGCTGAAAAGCTTTATAGAGATGAAGATTTCATTTTTCAGCACGACCTGGCACCTGCTCACAGTGCCAAAACCACTGGTAAATGGTTTACTGACCATGGTATTACTGTGCTCAATTGGCCTGCCAACTCTCCTGACCTGAACCCCATAGAGAATCTGTGGGATATAGTGAAGAGAAAGTTGAGAGACGCAAGACCCAACACTCTGGATGAGCTTAAGGCCGCTATCGAAGCATCCTGGGCCTCCATAACACCTCAGCAGTGCCACAGGCTGATTGCCTCCATGCCACGCCGCATTGAAGCAGTCATTTCTGCAAAAGGATTCCCGACCAAGTATTGACTATTGAGTGCATAACTGAACATAATTATTTGAAGGTTGACTTTTTTTGTATTAAAAACACTTCTTTTATTGGTCGGATGAAATATGCAAATTTTTTAAGACAGGAATTTTGGGTTTTCATGAGCTGTATGCCAAAATCATCAGTATTAAAACAATAAAAGACCTGAAATATTTCAGTTGGTGTGCAATGAATCTAAAATATATGAAAGTTTAATTTTTATTATTACATTATGGAAAATAATGACCTTTATCACAATATGCTAATTTTTTGAGAAGGACCTGTAGAGAACAAGCTGTTTTACAGCCTAGTATCAAAAAAGGTAGTTTATTCTGGAGTGGAAGTTTCAAACATTTCTTTCATAGTTAAATGAAGATGGATTCCTCATGGTAAGACCTCATCAGAGGATCTCAACTCTGGCCCTCTAGGTCCACTAGCTCCAACCGCTGATCAAACTCAACGTTTGTTTAGGTGTGTTTAATTAGGGTTGGAGCAAAACTTCATTATTGTTTAATTAATGTGTATTCCATTTTTGTGTAACTTGTCATCCCATGATGGTGTAATTCATTGTGTCTCTTTTACTGCCTGTAAGGTGGTTTTAGCATATTATACAGGTTAAGGTGGTTATCCAGCATATAATACAGATACAAAACACAAGAGTAGGATGTAATATTAAAGAAGACCTATTATGCCTTTTTATAAAGTCTTGATTTTGTTTTGGGGCTCTACTAAAATAGGTTAAAAAATTTTTTTTTTAAATCACATATTTGACATTGTTGCAGCACCTCTCTTTCCAGTCTGTCAGTAACGCTCTGTTTAGTTCCTGTCTCTATGAAACCCCTCCTTCTGAAAAGTGCAGTGTGCTCTGATTGGTCGGCTGGATCAGTGTGTTGTGATTGGTCACCTGTTTTGAGCATGTTTAGGAAAACTCACGCCCCTTACCATAACTGAGTTAGATCTGGGCTGGAAAAAAACAGCGTCTCTTGAACATGGTGACAACATACTACTAACACAACTCAACCAGGCCTCGTCCCCCTTTTTTTTTTTTTTTTTGCATATGTCTTGGGCAAAAATTATTTAAATGAGGAAAATTTTGACATGTGAGGCATTTCAGGGAGTTCAGAAACAGTGTTACTGAAATAGAGAATAACTCCCTTTTGAGTGACTTTGTGGTTTGTAACTTTGCAGACCTTTTTCATGCTCAAACAACAACATTACACACTACAGAAAGTTGAAAATGTACCTTTAACATTTTATCAGTTAATGAAATACACTTTTTTTTTTACTGTAAATTTAAGTTCAGTCCTGCATGGCAACCACAGCTGCTGGTATAAATTACACAAATATATATTACAGTGCATTTTATAAACCTATAAAGTATAATATATTTTTTAAAAATCGCTTGCTCAAAGGAATGGGAGAACTTTCTTTGAATGTCCTCAGTGCTAATGCACCCACAGAAAGACTATCACATGCTATACTATGTCAGTGATACCTCTAATGCTGTTCTACAGGCTAAATTCTCTAACTTCTCACCTTTCCTAGTCTTGAAAACCTCTTCAAAAATGCTAGGGCCATCAACCCAGTGTGAAGCTTGCAGCCGGACTGTGTACACAGTTCCTGGGCTGAGCCCTTCAACGATGTGGAAACCTTTAGATGTATTTAAAGCCTCTGAAAGCTGCCAGATACCATCACCTGAAGGAACAACCGCATAACCAGATAGCGTTAGGCCACAACCCAGCAGAAAGAGGTGATATCTATGATAGTGAAAAGCCACACTTTGAAAGGTTAGAAAAGTAGACAGAGTAAAATTGATACTAGGGCTGCAAATAAAAACCCATAAAGAAAATAGTCAAGAATGAATTTCATTATCGGTTAGTCTGGATTTTCTGGCATCATTGAGAGGCTCTTCGCCGAAACCGAAACATTACTCACATTTTATATTATATTCGTAATGCGCTCATTTACTTATTAGTAAGCGAGTGGTTGAATGTCACTGTCATCATTAAAACTTTAAAAATTAATTATTAGTACAGAGCACAATAAAGAGCAGCTCTTAGACCAAATTTGTTGTTGTACATCGACTCTACTTTTTAAATAGAGATCTCTGGGATTAGTCATTTTCTTCCAGGACATTATCCGTTATTCGAGAGATTTTCTTTTCCTGCAGTACACAGCACACAGCTCTTTCAACCATAATTAATTAATTTAAAAAAATATTACACTCATTTCAATTGGTTAATCAAACATTACTGGAAAAAAACATGTAATTACGGAACAATTATTACTTTTGGTTCTTCACTGTAAACTGCTGCTTTCAAACTGAGAGTTTTGTTTTTTCTGTACTTTAAATCGTACATTTATATTTGCACATATCGTACATTATACAGACTTTGTACACTGATCTGTACATTGATCAAAATGTTGATATCCATTTAATATAAGAAATAACGAACAGATTAATTGATCATCAAAATCGTTCTTAGTTGCAACCCTAGATGATACTTTCTAAAATGCACTATAAATACGTCTACAATTGTAAACACTGGATCCTGACAAAGCAGATTGAGGAGTGACATTCTTACGGTGATTCATTATTGCAACATAGAGCTGTGAATCAGACCGTTCTCCACTGGTTCTCCAGCTGATTCTTGCAGAGGTGTCACTTACAAAGGTGGATATGTTGAGAACAACTGAGAGAAATACACAAAGAAGATATAGAACAAAAGACAGGAAAAACTCTCAAAAGGTTAGTTCCTGCGAAAGAAACCCAGTATACCCATTACCATAGGATTGTGGAATAGAAATTATACAGAAATGCTTCATCTAAATGAAACATTGTTAAAGTCAACATGAAACGGTCAATTTGAAAGAATTAAAAAGAGAAATAAGTAAATAAATTAGTAATACCATATTTTTTAGAGAGAGTAATTAGTACAGTAATCTTAATTACACTTTTGAAGATGTAATTAGTAGCTATAGTAATTAAAAAAATGTTTAGAGTAACTTACCCAACACTGCACCTAACATTTCAGAGAGAAACTGGATAGTGGATATTTATTTAAGATAAAATTGTAGGGCAGGACTTTTATCGGAACTAACTGATCTCTATTTTAAGAGACTGGTGATGTCAATCATACAAGTATTATATTATATTATTGAAATAACAGAATTCAATATAATACAAACATCTTTCTTTGCAATAACATGCACTGACAAATCAATCTCAATAAGACCAGGAACATGTAAATACAGTCAATTTTGATTTCATGTTGACTTTAAATGTAAATTTCACTCAAGTATGGAAATGTTGAAGGTATGAAAATGATGGTTAAAGGAGCTGTATGTAAGATTGTGGCCAAAACTAGTACTGCAATCACTTTCAAATTACTGTAGAGTGGTGTATCCCCTCCCCCTCCTCCCTGACTCGAGGTTGCCAGATCGGCTGCAGGATCCAGCAGGAACGTGACGAGCTGCAGCTGTGGTAACTAGAGCAGAGCTGGCAACCCGGATGCCGCAACACTACTGACTTCGTGATTGGTAGATAGGTGGAGGGTGGAGCATCAGACCAAAACACAACATGACAACATCAACATCAGTTGAGGGCTGCAACTGCACTTTTTAAATGACAATATCCTGGCCAGACTACTGTTGTCAGTGATATAAGTATTTGAAATGTACATGATTTCTTAATGTCTAGTGACATTTCAGGGCCATTTTATGATTAATTGAAATAAATTTCTTACATACAGCTCCTTTAACTGTATATATAGATGAATGGATGAATACCTAAGGTAGGAAATATGGCATTGACAGAAGGAGTGTCTGTGTTAGGTGAGGTAAAAGAGAAAGGTTGCCCTGCAAGAGAGAGAGAGTTCAGACCACATGCATGTGAAATGCGAATAATTAAATGCAACTAATAATACAATCGTGTATAAGCAAAATAGCTAAATAAATGGGCCTCAAAAGTCCTTTTTTTTTGGGGGGGGGGGGGGGGGGGGGGTTGTGTATTTGGACTATGAGTAAACAGATGGTCTCTACAAAATGAACACTGTTGAATGATGTGTTCCTGTCAGCAGCCAGACTGGTATTGTCAGCATTGAGAAAGACAGCTGTCTTTAACAGGGGTTCAGGGACAGTACTACTGCCTCACAGAGCAGCTCTTAAAAAGACAAAGCAAACGCCAACAGCAACCAAGCTAGCTGTCAATAAGTGTTTTTTTTATGGAATAGTATGCTAAATTTAGCAGAATATACAGAATTATTTCCTACATTAATTATGGAGTTATGCAGGGACTTTTGATACAACAATAATACTAATTTAACAACAACACCTGTTTATTTATTTACATTATAACATTATAACATTTTAGAAAATTAGTACAACTACAGGTACTATGATTAATGTTAAGAATAGAATGTTTTCCCATGCTGTTATCAGTTAATGTAACTAATAACATAGTTATTTTAGACATAATAATGTATGGGTTAAATATACTAATTAAGTTTTCAGGTTACAAAAACAGCTACAAATCTGTTGGTACATACTCAACTCAGATGATGTCACTTCAGATGTTGACAGTTCATCTTAAAAAGACAGTACAGATAAAAAACTATAAATGTATAAATAGATAAATGATCATTTTCTAGAAATTCAAACTGCTTTGACTATCTGGCAGAGAAGCAGACTTCGCAAAACGTACTCGGTTACTGACGTAACCTCGGTTCCCTGAGATAACGGGAACAAGTTCTGCGTCGCTAGACACAAAACTCCCTTTTCACCTGAAGATTACTGAAGATTATAGAATAACGGAGCTGTGCGAACCAATGGGCGGGGCCATCCCTCTATATAAGGGTGCATTTAATACGTCTGAAACAACGAACGCCAAGCCGTGCAGCGTGAAAGCGTGGCCGGTGACGCAGTACTCTCAGGGAACCAAGGTTACGTTAGTAACTGAGTACGTTCCCTTACGATACGGTTTACTCGTACTGCCTCGCTCGATGCAATGGCAACCCATTCCAAGCGTGCCGTGCTTAGATCTGCAGAACAAAGACACTGTAAAAGCCTGACTCGCTGTGGGTCGGAGGAACCGTTTCTACAGCTCCTTTCGCTACAGCTTTCCGTAGCGAGACTTAGCCCCTCCTTTTCCTTCCTGAAGGATCAAGGTGGCTTGGCGCAGGATCCAGCGTTATCTTAGGCTGGGGACCTTGGCGCTTCACAGCGGGAATGCTGTCAAGGCTCAGGCTCTGGTTTTTTTGCAACTGGAAGCAGCTGCAGAACTGGAGCACTTGGGCAGGAACAACGCATAGCCTGCAACGTCTTCTGTGCAGCGGTGAAGTGCTCAGTGAAACCGTCCACCGCAGGGCCGAAGAGGCTGGTGGGAGACACTGGGGAGTCGAGGAAAGCAGCCTTGTCTGTGTCGTTGATCTCCGTCAGATTCAGCCATAAGTGGCGCTCCAACACCACAAAACTGGCCATTTCTCTGCCGATAGCCTGGGCTGTTGCTTTCGTGGCGCACACAGGGCCAAGTCCTTAAGTCCTTTCGTGGCGCATAGGGCCAAGTCCTTAAGTCCTTTCGTGGTGCGCAGCTCCTTAAACTCCGCAGGATCAGGGCTGGACTCGTCCATGGAATAGAGCAGCTTCTCCTGAAAGACCTGTAGGACCACCATTGTGTGAAGGGTGGAGCCTGCTTGTCCAGCCGAGTTGTAGTCATGTCCAGCGAGAGCTGAGGTGGTCCTACAGGGCTTGGACGGATGGATGACCTTCGCTTTCCATCCGATCAATGTGGGCGGGTAGAGGTGCACGGCCACAGCTTCGTCCAACAGAAGTACCTTCTCGTACTCCTTTTCCTCAGCACAGTCAATATATGGTGAGGGTGGAGGAGGAAGAAGTACGAAGGCGTAGCGAGTAGGGGTTACGGCACGACTTGGTGAGCTCGTCATGGACCTCCGAGAAGAACGGCGGTTCTGCTCTCTGACGAGGGGCCTGCTGGCACCCCGGCAGGAACTATTCATCCAAGCGGCTACGTGGGGTAGACCACTCTAGTCCATGCTCCTTGACTGCTTTTGAGAGGACACGGATTAACTCAGCGCCCAGCTCTAGTGCCGCTCGAATCCTTAGATGCGCGTCTGAAGCCGCTAATGACATGCTGTCATCAGGAAGATCCTCATCAGATCCCCCAAACGAGACCAGGCCGCTCGCGCCAGAAGAGCTCACTCGTGCCCAACTGTCCTTTGGCTCCGCTATTTCTTCCTCCAAGGTTCCTGGGAGGAAGGGAACGGGAGAGCGTGAGGGGCGGAGCCGCTCTCTGAAAAGAAAGCGATCCGAGAGAGGCAAGACTCAAGCTCTCGCAATGAGAGCAGCGTCTGCGTGGGATTTCCATAGACAGGCAACACAGTCATCATAGGCTTGTGCAGTTCCAAGGCGTTATTCTATAATCTTCAGTAATAGGGAGAAAAATGAGTTCCCTTTGGGTCTTGCGACGCAGAACGAGTGAACCGTATCACAAGGGAACTGACATTATATCTCCTTCAGTGGTTTCAAAATCACTTCAAGTTTTATGTCACATAAGCTGTCATGTTTGACTGATAACTTTAAAATATATATATTTATCTGCATTTAAAGGTCTCCAAAAATACAGATGTCATGGCAGGACACTGCAAAGGTTACATTGTATAAAAAGCAATTACTAGGGGTGGGGGGGAAATCGATTCACATATGAATCGCGATTCTATCTTCTAACGAAAGTCTAACTAAGTTGCAAAATGCTACAAACTACAGTATGTGATACATACAGCTCTCTGTCGAAGTCTCAGCTGAGACTGTAGAAACTTCGGGAAGTGAATTTTCAGGCATAGTAACTAGTTCATGAGAAACAAAAGTTGGTTGATAAGAAGACAGATGAGTTTAAACAAACCCATGGAGTATGAGAATATGCAATTCGTAACAAAATTGTGGCCTAGAAATTGTGGCAGAGAAATGCAATGATGATGATGCAAAATCAGTTATACAGTAAGTAAAAACACATCTAGAGGCAAATATGTTTTACTAAGGCACCTCATTGATCGGTCAATGCATTGGTCACTAGACTGTAGACATTATTCCACCCTTTCGCTCATCAGAGGACTTGAGCAATAATCTTATCATTCTCTTTTATGCAACAAGATCTTGCCAACAGCAACTTCTGTAGTTCCATAACTGCTGCTTAATCACTTTCGAACACCTTGCGGCTGTGCTAATTAGAACACAACTAACTTTTCTTGTATCAGATGTTTGTCTCTCAGCATGGGCACTTCAATTTAGATTCTGACACCAGATCCATTATAACTCCTGGGACTCTGCTTACAGTTGCTTCCGGGCACACTTACATGCTTCAGGGACGGTGCTTCCTTCCTCACTGATGGCTGACCCACAGCCCACCTGCGTACACGCTCTCAGGTAGAACTTATACCAGTTGTCTTCCTGTAGATCATGCAAGACCCAATCTGTAGTATCTGGTGCACTGATGTTGACAGAGATCAGCTTACCCACAGTCTCATTAACTAGAAGAAGAACAGAAAAAAAATGTTTGAGGTCAGTAACATTTTGAATTCATCAAGGATGCACTAAATTGATCGAAATTACATACATTTATAATGTTACAAAAGATTTCTATTCTAAATAAATTCATAAATCTCTCTTTTCTATCTATGCAGCCTTTTTTATTCCCGTCCTGACCTTGACCAGTTTAGTACTGCATGCCATGCGAATTTGCTTTAGCCCTCCTCCCCACCTGTCTAGATCTAGTCCACCAAGAAAAATCCTTAAAGTGCCCCTATTATGCAGTGTGTAATATACTGTAGCTGTCTGTGAATGTAAACGTTCTGCAAAGTTATAAAGTTGAAAGTGCGCGATAAATAAAGTTATTGTCTCCCAAAAAAAGAATAGACTCTGAACCGTCTAAATGTGTCGTCAGGAATTCCAGTTTCACTTCCGTGACCGGCATACGTAACACGGTAACACATTTGCATAATCTCCGCTTATGGCCTTCATTGGCTGTCCGTGAACAACGTCTACTTTGACCCACCCTCAAACACTATAGCTGGTTCGTGTTGTGTACATGACGAGAAGATGCTGTTTTCTGCTCTGCAAATGTAAATTCTCTTCAAAAACACTTCCAAAGGATGAGGATTTTAAGAGTCAGTGGTTAAAAGTACCACAGCAATACAACCTTGCTTCTCAAATCTCTATGAGGTCTAAATGGGATTTGCAAAATGCTTATCCATTAAAGATGGGACAGTACACACTTTATTTGGACCAACTTGCTCCTCAGAATCACAACCATATTAAAAGCATATTTTCTACCGTGTGTTTAAAATACGTAGTTTTGTGTTTTATATTGTGCAAGTTTCCGGCTAACCGGCTAACTTACGTTATTACTGTCTTACTGAAATACTTCTGCTAAAGCCTAGTTCACACTACATGATTTTAAGCCCGATTTAAGCCCGATTTGCAAATCGTTGAGCTCGCCAACAGGTCATGGTGTTATCGCGTGCAAATCGCGGGGGATTAGCGGGCGATGAACGCTCGCCAATCTGTTAGTATGAAAGAGCCAACAACGCATCAAAGACGCTCGCAGACGCCTCGCAGTCGCGTCGCCGAGCCCAGAAAAATATCTAGCATGCCAGATATCCAGAGCTGTCGCACAACTCAAGCTCACGTGATGTCATGAGCTACAGCCAATCAGAGCAAGGCATGTTCGCGTGTTGTGTTCTTCTTCGTCTTCTTCGCTGGGTATTGGCGCGCATGCCGTTTCGCGTCATTTCCGGTTCGTTTTATCGCGTGATTTTTCGTGACAAAACGTGGTTTGTAGACAAGATATAATCGTTGGGTGACAGAGTTGTTGTCAACTCGTGTAGTGCGTTACCTCCTGTTGCGGATCAATCACGTTGTGTCGTGTGGTGTGAACTAGCTCAACAACTTGAACACTCCTGATTTCACAGAGAGCAAGTCATGTAGTGTGAAGCGCACAGTTCAGCCCGACGTTTTAAAATCATGTAGTGTGAACTAGGCTTAAGCAACTGTGGGTGACTATTAGGGGTGTCACGATTCTCCAAATTAAATTTTCGATTCTAAGGTCACGGTTCGATTCGATTCTCGATTTTTACATTTATTTTTTTTAAACCCGAAACCGGCCAATCAGGATGCTCTCCGTCTTACATTCGCTTCATGAAGCACACACACGCAAGGTCTCTCGCTCTCTCCCTCTCTGCCGTGCGTGCAATACGGTTTGAAGCACAGTTTTTTCTGTCTCGCATGCGCGCTCTTGCTCGCTCACTCTAGATTCCGGGAGATTTTAACTAATTTGCGTGCATCAGTGAGCCGCTATCAATATGCGGGAGACTCCCGGAACTTCCGCGAGACTTGGGATGTCTGCAAACTGTGGCTTTTTTGAAGCGCGAACGTTGTCAACATAACTCACTGGAAATCCAAAAAAACTTCCACACCTGCGAAAGTTCTGTCGATGGGTCTCCTGCATCTGCAGTTACCATGCTATCTTTTGAATGGCTGTAGCTAAGTTAGAGGAGGTTGACCATAGACTCGCAGAACTTCAACACAGGTGTTTTTTTCCGCTTGGCACGCCAACCGGACGTGACATGGGGGCGTGGCGGCATCGACGATTCCATTTTTTAATTTGAAGTTCGAGATTGTGAATTAATTTCGGTCGATTTCGATTTAATCGAAATCGTGACACCCTTTAGTGGCTATTACCTAAAACTGTGTCTATTTATGCAGATTGTCTGATGTTCTTACTACTTTGAGTAATGATAAAGGATTGAGCAAGATTTGTTTAATGTTACATCAGTCATTCACGTTAGAGCTCGGCTAACGTATGCGCTGTTATTGATACAGTTCCCGCATGTGCATCGCAATAAATTTGAAATATCACATCGGTTTGTTGTTGGTCATACACTTGTTAATGCTATGAGAATAAAACATCTCATAATGTAAACTGAGTAGCGTGTTACTGAGAAACGTCCTGCTCGTGTCGTCCTTGGGATGGAGGTTCGGGTTGAACAACTAGTTCTTCCAATTTTTCATCATCGGACTCGCGCTCGGATTGATATGGTAAAATCGACACCATCGTAACTGTACAGTCTCTGAGCTTCTATGAAACTTCAGAAATTCAAGTATGGTAATGTGCATTTTTTTTCAGACACGTGCTGAAAGCGGTAGACCAATCACAACAGACTGGGCCGTCTGGCCAATCAGAGCAGAATAGGCTCACGGAAAGGAGGGATTTAGAGAGACTGAATTGGTCGTTTGAGAATCATTGAAAAATGTGCAATGTATATTATGAGAAAATGAAAGTATTTTTTGACGTTTGATGCATGTAAACCTGTTGTAGGAGACCTTCAAAACAAAATTAGGAACCTTTAAAATAGCATATTAGGGACACTTTAATATAAGTTGTAATAAAATGTCACAATATTACTGTTTTTGACTGTTTTAAATAAATAAATACAGCCTTGGTGAACTTCTTTTAAAACATGTAAATGTTTTGACCCCAAACTTAGCAGTATAAAGATCTAGTACAGTTAAGCAACATAGTTTATATAAAATGAACTGAGACAGATAATGTATCCGGAGATAAATCTGCGAGTGTCAAACCTGTCTGGTATTGCAGCAAGTATCCCGTGAGAAACCCATTGGTTACGAGTGGAGGCGCCCACACCAACTTGATGGAGTCTTTCTGAAAGTTTGTGGCTTTCAGGTCGTAAGGTTTCTTAGGAACTGTGGGAAGATGTCAGGCACCACTGGTCAGTATGTACATTAAACTTGGAAACTCATTAAAAACTTTCTATGTAAATTATTCTTCTAATGTTCAGCAGTATTTTGGACCGTGTGTGAACAACAAAGTGTGCAAAATTCAACCGAATCCACACAAGAACTTAGCAAACACTCAATCCACTGAATTTTAAAACATGTCTACTGTCAAAGAGTTCTTGCCTCCCTGTGGAGTTGTGAAAGAGATGGGACTGCTGCTGGGCCCATTCCCTCTTCGGTTAAAGACGTTGACAGTCAGGTTATATTTAGAGAATGGCTTTAGTCCCGGCACTATGGTGTGACTCCTGTTTCCAGGGATGTTGAGAGACTGTCTCTCTGAGGGAATACTCTCAGAGGTCAACAGACTTTTAGTTCGCCACCAGTGCACCTGGGAGCAAAAGACAGGACGAAGAGGGTGTTGATGAGATATATAAGAAACAAAGAGTGCAAAGAGAGGCAGAAAGAGAGAAAAGGCAAAAGTGGAGTCTATTCATTGTTATAAACAGCTTGTTTGTTGCTCATTGATCAGCACCACAGGGCCCTTGAGCTGGAAGGGTCAGGAACTCACAGTGTATCCTCCAAGATGGCCCCTCAGGGCGGTTTGAGGCACTGGTGACCAGCTGACCCTCAGCAGTGTAGAGTTCAACACCTCCACAGATACATCCTCAGGAGGCGCCAAGGGCACTAGAATTGGTAACAGAACGCGTATCTTTTTAAGGCTAAACAAGAGGGTAACATCTCACAAATTCACACATACACAACAGTTTCCAGAAGCAACTAAAGCCACAGAGGGGAAAATAAATGGACTGTAATTGGATGACACATTAGACACACTTTTTCCAGGAAAAGTGCACATGCTAACACAAAGCTATCCGCAGAGAAACAAGGGTACATGGGAAAAGCTCTTTCAGAGATGCAAACTCATATGGGGCGATAAAAGGTCTTAATTTGGCAGCAGGTATATAGGCTGCTGTCACTTTAAGACCTGACGCACCGATCTATTAAACTGTTACACATGAGTGTTCTTTCTCAGCATAACTGACTATGTTTACGTGAATACTCGCCAAGACAGGCATTTTGACATTATTTTGTTTGTATTTGACTGTTTAAGCGTTGAGAGGCGGCTTTTTTGTGCACGCACTTTGGGTGCGAGTACAAAATCTGCCGGACTAAGTGAAATTATGCTAAATTAAAGCCCTATGACAACAACAATATTCATACGGAGCAAATGAAATGAGGGGAGGCGGGTTTGTGTCAACACGAAGAGATGAGAGAGCGAGAAAGCGCAGCTGGTATCGTGTATTTTACGGGAAATTTATTGGAAGAGTTTCAGATATTTCACTGTCGATGTGTATAGAAAAATCTATATTTTTAACAACACTACATTGCACTTAGTTTGTTTTAGATGCCTTTTTAAAAGACTTCAAAATGAAAAATGTATATTACATATAAAATTCTACCCGCCAAAGTGGCTAGTATGAGTGACTCATTACAAATTTGAGAAGATGATTGCATTTGCAGTGATGGGGTTCTTATGGAGCAGTATTTCTGAGCAGTTCTGTGGCTTTTCAAAACTCATCGGTTCTACATGAATCACACTATTTTGGATTCAGAAAAGACATAATTTTAGCTGAAAGTTGACAAGTTTGCATCCCTGCACTTTGCAATAGGAATTACAGGGATAACCTTTTTGATGCAGGAATAACATGGACAAAATCAGCCCAACCTGTTGCATTATCCTCTAGACAATGCCAAATGTCGACTATAGAGACAAGGGCATGAAAAATATGAAAATTGAATAAAACAAAAGATAATCACATAAGTGTTTGGCAAAGAATATGTCTGATCCCTAAAAGCACAATGTAAAAGCTCAGCAGAAATGACTGATCCTGGTAAAGAGTGGATTAAACCACTCTCCCAACTAATCTCCTATCTTAAGTGTTTATTATTGGCTAATCGTGGCAGTGTCACACGACTGTGAGATGAATGCATTAATGAGCTGTTACACTCACAGTCTTCCCCGGAATAACCAGTCACCACTCTGGGTTCTGGTGCCCACCCGTGGTGGTTGAAGGCCTGGATCTTGACCTCATAGGGGACGAACGTTGGGGTGTCTCGCACCACAAATGAGTGTCTCTTCACCATCTGTTCTTTCCAACTGTCCTCGACACCCAGGAGCCTGTAGCTCAGTTTGTATTCCAGACCGGGACCGTTGTGCTCCACAGGCAAGAGCGGCTGGTGATTAAAGGGAAAAGTGGGTCAGTGCACTGCAAACATTACTGAGCATTTGGAAAGAGTGGAAGGGTGCAAGAGACATTTGCTGATGGGTTTGCGAAATTTGGCGTGGGATAGTTTCTGGGGTGCCTCGCTTGGCTTTCTTTCAGAATTGCAATCTGACTCATAAATACGTGAATGGAGATTTGCTCATATACTTGACTGCCAGTGCAAATTAAGTCGCTATGGCTTTAAAACTACGAGACACCAGACTTCATAGGAGCTTCTTTTTGCGTGAGGGTGTTTGCCTTTTTCTTGCTTCAAGCCATGCATATAAGCATACGCATTCAAATTATTTGCCAATGCTGTATGCATTTTATTACCTCCCAGCTGATGTCCATCTGATGTGGCAGGTGACCCTCAATCTTAATGTTTTCTGGGTTCCTGTCAGGAGCTGTACAAATGTGAATATGAATTATTTAACATCTGTCTCAGTCAATAATACCATTGCCCTCTAACACTGCCAAAGTGTATCATACATAATGACGAGCACACAGTCATTGATAGTTCGAGACAGCGCTCGCTTAAAAGAGCATTAAAATTGATGGAGCTTTTATAGACATCTGTATAATTTTCTCAGGGTAAATCCCCACAAAGACGCTGAGACAGGCACTTCAAACAAGTCCAAGGTCAACCAAGGACAGCCAAGATGGAATGGAAACATGTTACAAAAGCAAGTCTCAAAGGATCACAGGTATCCCTACCACAAGGAGGTGTCTTATATCTTTCGGATGGCATGCTGGGATGACTTCTCCCTATAGCATTGACAGCGATGACTCTGAACTGGTAGTTAATGTGGCCGTAGATCGTCAAGGGGGCTGAGAACTGGCTGCTAGCCACTCGTAGAAGCTCCTTCCACGTCCCGGGTTCCCAGTGGTTCTCTTCATACTGGATGATGAACTCTGATCACAGGAACAGAGCACAGCTGTCATTGAATATGCAAAGCGCATGCTCTCAATACACTGTGGTGCAGCCCCAGTGGGAGCCCCCTTGAAATATCGTAGAGCAATGTATGAGTATGAGCAACGTCCATGAAAATTACTTCAGAGAAATTTGCTTAAAGCAAAAGCCTACTTCAGAAGCACAGAAAATGTGTATCATTACACATGAAAGGGTACGCCAATGGAAACGTTTTGCATTTGTTCTGTAACCCTGACATCACAGTACAGTTTTTTAGATGAGTTTTACCTGTTATGGGACTGTTATGATCACCAGCAGCCGCCCAGTTAAGCCTCACACTGCGGTCTTTCAGATCAGAGAGCGTCAGTTGAACCGGTGGATCAGGGACATCTGTCACATTTCAGACACAAGACTATAAACAAGCTTAATATCAAAATAACTATATCTGAAGACCTTTAGGAAGAGAAGCAGAATCGCTTCAAGAAATAACTGGTGTAATAATGATCACAAAAACAACGCATCTTTTCCACTATGTTTTGTGTTTTCTCTGTTTGTGGAGATTGCTGCACCTCTATTTGAATATCATTTTTCCAAGCAGGTCTATTATTGTGGTGGTATTAAAGTAATATATAAACATAACAACAAAATCTAGCTGTCATTCAGTCTAGTCTCAAAAGGTCCTTCAATCGTACCTAACACAGTTATGTATGCAGAAGCCGTATCCTGGTCCAGTGATGTTCGAACAATGCAGGTGTATTTCCCTTGACCACTGTTGCTCACATTGACAATCTGGAGAACTCCATCATCTGCGAAATATCTGCAAATAACCCAAAATAGGTTCACAATGTAATCAAAATAATATTCATGTAAAACAATAGTTTTAGCTGTAATTAAAATTTCATCAGGGTCACAATTATTCCATTCATGTAGCAGTTCCAACTTCCAAGTCTCTGAATTTCCTTTACAATGAATCTTACATTGTTTCAGGAGCCAATATCTTGTATGGCTATGAAATGAAATAAGAAATGTGCATTCCAGGATTATTTATTGCATATTTCTATGTTGGCAGCAATAGTCAATGGTAAAACAAAAGGCATGAAACAATGATTTGATATGTCAAAATGTCACACTTTAGTTTGGGTAGCACATATTCACTAGTAAGGTAGTTGTAGTGGTTACGTTTAGGGAATGTAGAATGGTCATGAGGCATTAATATGTGCTAATAAAGATAAAATATTCTAGTAATATACAAGCTAATAAGCAACTAGTGAGAATTGGTCCCCAAACTAAAATGTTACCATATTTTCCTTACACCTTGAATCTTAAAATTATTATAAAAAATAAAATAAAAAAAAGGTTTAAATATATTTTTTCAAGGTAAACTGTATATATGTTTTATTAATATTATGATTATAAATAGAATTTATAAACAGTCATTCATTTTTTAGGGAGTCACACCACGTCACATTTTACAACCTGAACTATCCTTGTTTTTTTTATCATTAAAGGTCAAATTATCTTATATTTTAAGAGACTTATTGACTTTGAATCACACGAAGGTCAGCAAATAAACCTCAAAGCAAAATTCAAAGCAAACAATTCCCACAAAATACAAATGTTCAGCCAGACCAGAAGTGGCTGAAGTAGAAATAGAAACCAGGCATCCGTCAAACGAAACAGCCACTTATAATTTAGACGTCTCCATTGATTATAATGGAAGCGATCTAGTTTGTCGCAGGACGGTGTAGACACGGTTGGCAGAGGCGGCTCTGTGGGTTTCTGTATGAAATGCCAAATAGAGCGCCGCTAAATGTTGTCATGACAATCAATGCCCAGCTCTGTTCTGTTCGCTGTGTGTTTTTGTCTACAATTTCTTTAATTACTAAAAAATCATTTGCGGTTCGGGTGGAACTAATCTGGGGTGTGGATTTGAATCACAGCCTGCTAATTGGTGACCCGAGGTAAAAATTAAACATGATTTGTCTTGAAGCAAATAAAACAAAACTTGGCACAGTATTACACTGCATTTACACAGAAAATCCAGCTGGGCATCCTTTTCTAGGCTAGTAGAAAGAGGTTAAAGCTCCTGCTCATTAGCTGGAGTACCTTTTGATTTTCAAGAGAGACATTTCTCCCATAAATGCGCTCTATTACTGATAAAAGCATACAATTACATCTAGCTCCGCTCTGTTACACGACTACAAAGTGTAAGCACTTAATCCACGATTCCAGCACTGATAAAACTATAAATACAATTCAAAAATGTCATGGCTCATGCTAATCCTTCCTGTTTTGACTGCGCAACACTTTCCGAAACGAGGATTTGCTTAAATGGAGAATGGCTTCAGTGAATTCTACTCCGGGGAAAACAGGTCACCCACTTTTCTGAGAAGTTGGAGAGGATATTTATCCCATCCTTCATCCACAAGATCTCCAGCTGTCTTCTGAGGGTGGGGTCGCACTCCACCTGGCACTCCAGCTCGGCCATAGATCCTCTTATGACCTTTATGTCTTGAGGAGGTTCTACGATCCTAGTTGAATCTATCAACAGCAGACCTTTAGTTTCAGTAATGACCAGCAAACAGAAAGCTTTTTTTTTGTTTGTTTGATTAAGAAAGGTGGCTAACCTTTGATGAAAAGTTCAGTGGTGATGCTGGCGGTGCCCTCAGAGTTGCTTGCCGAACATTTGTACTGGCCCATATCTTCCATCTCCACTTTGTGAATCTGCAGGGAGCCATTCTTCAGGAGAGAATATCTCTCTCCATCTACAGAGCCCTCTGGGTCTTCTCTTCTCCTACAAAACAAACATTGAACTCTTCACAGTTCTTCTGAAATAGGGGCCCATGGGAAGGGCCTTTGCTGAAATGACTACAGATGCTCTGTTGATAAAGCCGAATCCAATGTAGCCTATTTTTTATTTTTTTAACACGACTTTCAAAATTGACCAAAGGTTTTTGAAAGGAAACTTTTCAAAGAAGAAAAGAACATAAATATGAGTGCAAAAGGAGGGTCCCCTGGAGAGAACAGACATTTCAAAAGGGCTATAGATCTTGCAGTGTCTATTCTCAATATATTGTCCCTTTTTCCTTCACTTAATTCACTTGACCCTATTGGGTCTGCAGTGCGATCATTTACCCATAATCTGAGGAAAACCCTGCAAAAATACTTTTGCATCTAACAAAATCTTAATTGAGAAGTTGTTTATATATATATATATATATATATATATATATATATATATATTGATTATATCAATATTGGTTGATTGGTTGATTGATTGGTTGATTGATTGGTTGATTGATTCATTGATTCATTGATTGGTTGATTGGTTGATTGATTGATTGGTTGATTGATTGGTTGATTGGTTGGTTGGTTGGTTGGTTGATTGATTGGTTGATTGGTTGATTGGTTGATTGATTGATTGATTGATTGATTGATTGATTGATTGGTTGGTTGATTGGTTGATTGGGTGATTGGTTGATTGCTTGGTTGATTGCAGTGAAGACCAGTTTAGGTCAACAAGAATGTCTAATATTAGGACTATTTAAAAAGCAGGGTTTTTTTCAGCAGGGTTTGCAGTTATATTGCATTTATTAAAATAGAATGTATATTGAAATTGGGTGTGGCAATCATTATCATTAAGTGATGGAAATGTTAGCCACTTCTACTTTTTGGTAGCTGTTGACCTATTTGCATCAATTTGATTTAAATAATCATATTTTCCAAAAGTAATAAATTCAAACTCATTAAAATCAGGAAAATTAAGGGGGGAAAAAAGCAGAGTATGGAAAAATCTTAGCATTTCCAGACAACTGTCCCCATTTAGTTTTCCGTGTGCATGCAACAAGATTTCAGTGTGCTCCTCATTACAGATATATAAACCAAGAGACAAACAAAATGTAGCACCACTCGTCACAGTTGGTTAGGACATAAACGTCAAAGAACAAAAAAGAGACGATTCGTTTGTGGCTTATCATGTTAGGGGGACACAGTGTTAGAATCACAACGCTTGATAAACTCACCAGTTAAGTGCGGCAGGTGGTGAGCTAAACACTTTGCAGTCCATAATCAGACTCTTGCCTAACATGGTTGCGTACTCCAGATAATTCTGCGTCAGAATCAAAGGAGGATGATCTGAGAAAAAGCCAGACCATTAGTCAAAAGTTCACACAGACAAACATCAAACAGCCAGTGTGGCATATGGCCGAGGCGCACCAAACCGAGGCACACTCCTGAAATTAAACTGTAAAAAAATCTATTAGCATATAAAAGTGCTGTCTTCTTCTGCCAGAGCTACAAACTGAAAGCAGAGACCGAAGTACTTCATACACACACACAAACACTCATGCACACGTTTTATGTTTGTCTTCTACGTCAATTACGAATGAACAGCTGCTGAAACCCTTAAGCCATTACATGTCAGCAAGAGAATCATATCATAATCAAAGCCCAGAAAACTTCAATGAGGACCACAATCTTCTCTTCTGGCGCTATGAATAATTGATACATGTAAATGATATGGGTTGTACCTGACCTATCATCGCATTCTAAACATAGCAATACGATTTTCATAGTTTGCAGTTAAGTGAAGTACTCACTCATGACAAGCACGTTCGTATTGGCAAGTATGGTCCCATGTTTGTTGGAGGCTTCACACTGGTACACTGCAGTGTCTCTCTCCTCCGCTCTGAGAATGATTATTCCGTCATCAAGCACTCTGTGACTGGTAGAAGGGAAATCTGAGGGGAAACAAACTTGAATTGGCACTCTACCATTCAAAGGTTTGGGGTTTGTACGGTGTTTTAATGTTTTTGAAAGACGCCTATTTTGCTCAGCAAGGCTCCATTTTCTTGAACAAAAATACTCTAATATTGTGAAATGTTATTACAATTTAAAATGTAATTTATTCCTGTGATGGCAAAGCTGAATTTTCAGTGTCTACGGTGTCACGTGATCCTTCAGAAATCATTCTACGGTAATATGCTAATTATGCTGCTCAAGAAACATTTATTATTATTATCAATGTTGAAAGCAGATAATATTTTTGTGGAAACTTGTGGAGATTTTTTTTCTTAACATTCTTTACAACATCTATTTGTAATTGAAATGGTTTGTAACGTTATAAATGTCTTCCCAATGTCTCAAAATGTATTTGAAATGCATTTATTTTATGCTAAGTATACTACAAATACATTTACATATTTATGTACTTAATATAAATACCCTGCAATTGTACTTTTGGTATACTAAATTGGTATACTTAAAGTCTGCTAAATTGGACCGACTAATTTGGTACAGAATATAACAGTGCTGAGGTCCAACTAAAGAGATACTTAAGTTTATTTGATTGTGATAAAGTGGAAACTATTGCAAGTATGCTTTAAGTACACTTTAAATATTTTGCATTTAAAGACTACAATTATACAGAGATCATACTATCCTTACTAAAACACATTTTAGGCTTAATATTAAGAAATATGAATTGTGCAATAAAGAAGTACTCCAAATAAAGTTGACTAATATCTGTAAGTCTCAAGCAATAATATGCCAGTAAATATGTTATGGATTTGTTATATACTTAGTATTAAATAAATGTATTTTAAATAAACAAGTGTTCATTTCTTTCTTTTTTTTAATCGTACTGACCCCAACTATAAAACAATGGTTTGATATTTCTTTGCTTTTGTGCTTCATAAAGGTTTACATTTTGCTGAAAAGCCACCAAATAGTGCAAATATTCTATTCAGACATTTTGACAAAATGCCTTGCTATTGCTATTTCGGGGAGCAATAACAGTGGAAATGTTCAGTAGCCAAGACTTGAAAGTATGTGTCTATTCCACTCTGAGAAATATCTTAAATAGTAAAAAGCGATACAACTAGTAAACATAATTTCATATCATTATATCAACAATAAACTTGTGAAGTATATATTTGGAAGATACATCGTTGACTTTTGCTGTATGTTATACTGATCTATTGACTGTTATTTTACAAGAGCATGTAAATTGTGCATAAATACAAAAGTGGCCACATTTTCACTGCTGTTTAGTCTAAATGATGAGAAAAAAAAGAACAACAGACTGTTCACACAGCCCGTAATTGCACTGCATTTGGCAGTGGCTTTGAGCCGACAAATTCAGTCAAATGGGCATGATAAGGGTGGGGGGGTTTAACACACCATCAAGGGGCTGGCCGTTTCTCTTCCAGGTGATTGTGGGTTGTGGTTTTCCCGTAGCAGAACACTTGATGTGGATGTCAGATCCAATCTCTGCTAACTGACTCTTCACTTGCTCCTCCTGCCAGCTGGGCGGCTCTGAGACACACAACATATGAATATGGATTAAAACAACTTCCTACTTAGAGCAATACTGCCCCCCTGTGTTTGGAAGTGACATGATTTCACAATTTTCTTTAGTGTTGATGATCTTATGTGATCAACCAGATTGTGTGTGTGTGTGTGTGTGTGTGTGTGTGTGTGTGTGTGTGTGTGTGTTACTGCATTAAATAAATTGGTTTTATGATTGATAACGAACTAAAACAAATATGAAATAAGAAAATATAAAAATAGCATATAATGAAAAAGTATAAATACACATAAATAATATATACCACATTTCATATCAACTGCATATATTTAAACAGACTATTTAAATATAGATATTTATAGACTCTTTAGTTTTTTGTGATTACTGGATAATGAAATTTAAAATAATTGTACACTGTAAAAATGTATATTATATGAATTTATTAATTCATTTATATTATATTAATTTATATGATCAATAAGTTGTGACAAATTTTTTTACATTGAATTAACTCATAAAAAAGTTTAAAATGTCTTAAGTTATATAAGATTCAACTCATTTAAGTCAGTTTAAGCCAATTTGGAGTTTTAATTAGTGATTTAAACATCCAAGTTGATTGTACTTAAAAAAATTAAGGCAGCAACTTTATTTTTTTTGCAAGTGAACCAGAGCAATTTTTTAGCTACTGGAAATCCCAATTTTAAAATTCTCAGGCATTTTCAAATTTTCTAGAATATTTGTTTTTATCAAACAGATTTACTGACTAGATTAACTGAGAATCATCAAATACCTGAATAAAATACAGGCTTAAGACCTTGTAAATGTTAACATACCTTCCACAACAACGTTGAAATGATGCACAGCTTCACCAAGATCATTCTTGGCTTTGCACGTGTATTTCCCTTCATCCAGTTCTGTGACATTTGCCATAGTCAGAACCTTTCCAAAGTTTTTGATATGAGAGCGCTTCGGTAAATTATCCCGTGCCCATTCTACCTTCGGTGTAGGCCTGAGAAAAGTCCAAAATAAATTGCTGTCACTCTCTCTTGTCAGTGGAAATGCTTTGCTGCTGTGGTGTGTTTGTAAGCACTAAGTGGCCATAGAGACCGGAACTCACAGTCCTTCTGCGATACACTCCAGCTCCAGCGCTTCTCCTTTTTTTAGGTATGTCGTCGAATGACTGGAGGGCACCAAAATGTTCGGCTTCCTCTCCTGAACTGAATGGGGACAAATTATGGTAAATAGCCTTGACATGGACATAAAAAAGAAACCTACCTTTATGTCTGAAAAAGAAAAATGGGCCAAAGAGGTAAGAAAAATAAACATGATGCAAGATATATTCTCAGGAAACATGCCATTATTTTTTGCAAAGATATTCTTCGAAAAAGTGCATATCTCAAACTGAAGAGAACTCTAGAACACACAGTCTGAACTATAGAAATAGCTGACAAACTAGCAAGTGCCGAAGCCTTATCCTAAACTTCTTGCGGCACAAAGAAAAGCCCTATAAAAAGATAAATTAACATTTTTGAATATTTGATACACAGCACATTTTACAAAATAGTTGACTTTCTAATTTGTGACTTACCACTCATGATGCCATCATCTCCTTGGCTTGAATTTACTATAAAAAAAATAATAAATAAAAATATAAAAAAAAGTGTTTGCATTTTCAGCACATTCAAATGTTAATGAATAGCACAAGAGCCCAAAGAAACAAACGGGTGCATGCAAACACAAAGTAGTAAGGATGGGTCAGAGTGCTCGTCCAACTACTGAATAGAATAATTAGGTTTAGACTTTTTTAGTGTTCATATTTTAAGCTGTGCTAAACACACTGCATTGACGTCTTTATTTCTCAGTGGATATTAAATGAAAAAAGTGTAGGGCAGGACTTGATTTTATCCATCTCTGGTTGGATTGTAAAAAGTGTTTGGAAGAGCAGTTAAGATGGAGATCAATTACTGTTATATTAGCATGCTGACGATACACTAAAACCAAGTGCATCTATAAATTGCATTCACTTTAAAGAATCGCCAAGGCCTTTTCAGACCTGTAGATCGTTTGCGCTGTACCTAAACAGGGACTTAATTTGTTAAAAATGTTGCAGTTTTTTCTTGGTTGGATTCGCTTTCTATTCATGAATGAATCCTGAAAAAATACATATAATTGTTTCCACTAAAATATCAATCCGATTTCATTGATAATAATAATGTGTGCGGATCTCTTTTGTCTTATTTTTGATTTCCTTTTGGATCTACGCACCGCGAGAAGACATCACTCATCAGTTTGAGACTAATGTTTGCCGCTGCGCCTTTCGATCCTCTTGTTATTGATAATAATGAGAAATGTTTCTTGAGCATCAAATCATCAAATTAGACTGATTTCTGAAGGATCGTGTGACACTGAAGACTGGAGTAACGATACTGAAAATGCATCTTCGATAACAGGAATAAATACATTTCAAATTATATTCGAATATAAAACAGTTATTTTCATTTGTAATAATATTTCACAATATTACTGTTTTTACTGTATTTTTGATCAAGTAAATGCAGCCTTTCATGGTGAGCACAAGAGACTTCTTTCAAAGACATTAACAAATAATACCGACCCCATAGTGTATACACACAATAGCATAAAACTCATTTCTATTTAGTTTTCTATAACCATATCACGCTACTTGTGCTCCCTACGGAGATTCTTGGCACGTACTTGGCTTGACCTTCAGGACCATGCGGGGTTTCTGAACAATTGTGCGTATCCTGGAAAAGGAGGCAAAGCAGCAGTAGTCATCATGGCTGTCAGACAGCAGTGTATTTGAGAAGTACAGATTCCCATTGAGGCCCATGGACACCCTCTCATTCTGCTCAATGTGCCGAAGATCTGAGAACAATACAGAGAGGATTGTTAGATTAACATGAGCAACGGGACATCTGAGAGGGCAACCATCCAAACCGCCCAGAAATAGTCCCATCTGACAGACCGCACAGCAGATAACAGGCATCATGGGTAGAGCTTTGAATGCTCGGATATTCTATCAACTGTAGGTGGCTCAACATGATTAAGACACCTCGTCAGCACGTGTACAGTAATAACACTGCAAGAAAACATGTTTGTGCTTGTTTTTTAGTATAAATATCGAAACTAACATTAAAAATGTTCAATTTACTTGAGAAGCAAACACACAATAAGTTTCCTTCAGAGAAATTGAATCAAAGTTAGAGAGGTTCGTGCTTTAAAAAATGGCAAATGTATACACACACACACAAAAAGTTGCATTGATGCATATTGTTTGGCTTTAATATTTGTATTGTGTGGTAACAGTTTTATAAAAGTAATAAGGTACTCTAACAACGCCCCTCAGCCGTGGCTTATTCACGATACACCACAGCCTCGAGTACCTTATTGCTTACTTAAAGTTTGTTTATTAAAGACCCACTCCGATGAAAATAATGTTTTTCAAGGTGTTAACATGTTCTTGTGGCATTTTTCTGATGTTAGAGGACATATCTTGAGAAAAATAAGCTCAAAGTTGTATTTCTGAGTATTTCTACATTCAAATGGCTGTGAATCAGTAGCAGACGCTAAAATGCCAGCTAAAATAGACTGGAGTTGTGACGTAGTAACTCCACTGGGCGTCTCCACACGCGACATCTTGGAGTGAAATAATGATCGGTGATCGGTGATAACTTTGATTAACTTCGGATAATAATAATTAACGTGTATATAATACTGTTGCCCCACCGGTATTGGGGATGTAAGCTAGCGGGAGAGACAGAGCTCTCAGCAACGGGCAGGGGGAGGGGCGTCTCCGTGCCAACGGCTCCGCCCACAACGCAGAGGCGAATTGCTAATGAGCTACTGCCGCTCTGCTGAAGCGAAGTCCCAGAAAACGGCACAGGTTTTGTGATTTTGGCTAAAAATGGCATAATCATCATTTAAAGACCACTGGGAATGTTTAAAAATAGCTCAAAATATGATCGGAGTGGGACTTTAAAGACATTTTTGTTTACTTTTATATGATCATTTTGTCCTGCGTTCAATTGCGACCAGTTGAGATTGACTAATCTACTCTTTTACTGGGTTGACTGAAATGATGAAATTCTTCAAATGTCACATACGCGTCTCATGCATCCAGTAAAAGTATTAATTAACAGCGTTCTTCGCCATTTACAACATGAACCATAACATGTTCATCATCAAAAGCCTATTATTATTGCAGGCGTTTATGAACTCCAGTCTGGCGCCAGACAAACGCTAGTTATTTATACAGTTGGTTGAAATACCGGCACCTGTTTACTGTATTCTATGGCCAAGGAGTTGATTGACATATCAGAAACAATAAGGTTTGCTGTAACAGCTGATGAGATTTGAAGAAGTAATATTGAAACTAACAAGAAATTCACAATTTGACTAACTTGATGTGCAGGAAACGGTTTCTTTAAAGTATCTTGAATTACCTTTGGTCATCCAGTACAGCTGCCATGGTGGAATCCCTTGTGGCGGGTTACACTCCAAAACCACTGATTCGCCCTCTGTGACCACCACTGGTTCTGTCTTCACTTTGGAAAACTTGGGTACCACTGTGATCAACCACAGAAACAAAAACAAATAAAATTGCATTTAAATTCTTAGCAGTCGCTTACCAAATTGTACGACAGGCAGCCAACTGAAACTATTGATCAAGATCAAAAACAAGTTGAGCAACATCATGCTTGATATGCTCAACGGGACACATGGAATATGCAAATTTCCTGGAACAGATCCAAGGAAATTCTAAATACTAGAATTTCTGGAATTCTACTATTCATTTCATGATTATGCGCAGTGACTTACCAGGCACAATCAATTCTGCTTCCTCTGATATTGCAGTTCCGAGCTTGTTTGAGGCATAACATCTGTACTTTCCCCGGTATTTCACTTTATCTTTATTGTTCGGTATCATAAAAGTCCCACTACTTTCTTCTTTAATGAGCCGAGGGTCTTTATGTGGGTCGAAATCCATGCTGTCTTTTGTCCAGCGGTACCTGTTCATTTAAAATCACACAACAGGAAACTTTCAGCAACACTTAATACTTTCTTTCCACCTATTAAACATGGACAAAAAAAAGTAGATTGTTTCATCAAAATGAAAGAAAGGCTCTTAGTATAGTTGGTGCATTTCTTATACTGTCATTTAAGAAATGATTCAAGTGTCCTGTTTCAACCCTTTTTTTTCTGTTTACCTCCTTTCTGTTAAAATAAGTTTCCCTATATTTGTTGAAGAGAATCAAACACATAGAATTAATTTACATTTTCACCTAACATTTTCACATTTTGCACAAAGAAATGGTTAAGTTTAAATTTTATTTGGATATTTCTCGAGTTTAGCTGTCTGCACAGAGTGACATCCTTAAAGGGATAGTTCACTCAAAAATGAAAATTCTGTCATCATTTACTCACTCTCATGTCATTCATGTCCTTTAGGTTTTTATTCACGTATAAACATTGATGAGCGAACGTACATAGTGCACTCATTTGGTAAATGGAAACATGTTTGACCAAACCCACAAGAACCAATGAGGTTCATTCTTGCGTGTCACAACAGCACGTTTGAGCTTCTGCTAGATCCACATGGATTTATTTTACAATCTCTTTATGAACATGTTGATGTGACAGAGTTTTGGGTGAACAGACTTTCAATGGATGGACAGAAATCTGATGTCAACATGAGGGTGAACAAATTGACAATTTTCGGGGGAATTAACCCATTAAAAGCAGGACATCTCACTCACGTTGGTCTTGGGTTGCCTTTGGCTTCACACTTGAACAGGATGTTCTCATCATATGGCAAGGCAATGAGAGAGCCCGAGGTCTGAGCAGTGATGGTCGGCAGCTGCTCCACTACAGGAAACAGGTCACAGGATAAAAGAGCTGTTGAGATGCTCATTTATGCTAAAAGCAAGCTTCTTTCTGGAAGGGTTTACTAGATAATAACATGTAATGGTGTTGAATAATGACCATAGCCTCAAGTTGAACTGTTGCACTGATAAGAACAAACGTAAGAAAGCAATTTGACTGTCCTTGTGCTTACCTTGAGGAGGGAAATAAAGACCAAAGGTAGTGGAGAAGAAGGCCGACAGGAGCCTGACACTAAGGCTCCTGAGCCCCTTCATCCCAGCCAGCAGATATGGACAAAGGTGAAGGAAACGCTGAAAACACTCTTGGGAAGTTGTTCTTTTAGCAAGAGCTCTTCACTGACTCCTCCAAGGAAAAGATCTAAAGACACATAAAAGACTACAAGAGTCAGAACAAAGCGCGTCAATCAAAGTTTACAGCATCGATGAGAAAATTACTATCCTTCTGGTCACGAAAAGAGAGGGAAAAAACTCCATGAGAGTGAATTGAGGGAACGGCAATCAGGTCGACTTGTGTTCTCTCCTCTCCAAGATGGATGTCAGCAGAGAACAGTAAAGTTAAGTTGATGCGCATCTCTCACGTCTTTTTCTTTTCTTTTTTTATCCTTTTAAAAAAAATTCACCTCAAAAGCGAGATTATATTGATTCAAATCATCAACAAAGCCTGCATTTTATGTTTTTTATTAAATTATGTAGTAATTTAATTAAAAATAGATTAAACATGCAATTCATGAATACAATGATTTAAATATACTACTTCTATGCAGAGCATGTTTTTAATTTCTGTATTAAAACCAATTATGATTTTTGGGCAGGCATAAAGTCAAAAAATGCCAGACTGACACAACATGATATCTTAATTAATGAAGAAAATGAAAAAAAAAAAAGAGTATATTTTAACAAAACTGCTTCACTGTCAATAATATTTTTTAAATAATTGTCCTCAAAATCATGTGGTGTGACCAATAAAGTCATGTGCAGGGTGTCAGGGTTAATAATTCTCCTAATATATGACAAAACGTGACCTTTTAATGACAAGATGAGGTTAGTTCAGGTTGTAAAATGTCATGTGGTGCAGACAGTCACTTGCTTCGTTCCTGAATGAATCAGATAAATGACTCAATGACTGACTCATTGCCATGGACCCTTTTTGCATTTCAGCTGAACAGGAGATGACAGCAAATATAATTTTTGTATTTCCATTTGCTCCAAAAGCAAAAATGTCAGAAAGATATCAAATTTAACAATGTCAAACAATGCCCATCTTAGCAAGTATCCTCGTAAACATAGTCAGTTATGTCTTAAGTGAACGTAAACAGTTGAGAAAGAAAACACGTGTATCAGTATATTGGATCCATATAGGTCTTAAAGGGACAGCAGCCTTATATTCCTGCTGTCTGTCTGTGTTTTTAATTTTAATCAAACAACAAAAGACAAAGAACAATCACTCATTGCTCTTGACTGAATAACTTTTGTAACTTTAAAGGTTCTCTAAGCGATGTCGGGTGACGTCACTTCTTGTTGACGTTTAAAGTATTGTCAAACAAAACGGAGGCTAGCTAGACCCTCCCTCCTCCTCATCCGCGCACTAACCCCCCAAACCCTGCCCCCAAGTCCTTCTTGTCGGTGATTGGCTGGAACTGTTTGTCATGTTTCGTGGAGCGGGTTAGCCCAGTTTGTTTTTGTTGCCGTTTGTGGAGCCTGGGCTGTCTACAGAGATCGCGTTTCTTTACAGTGTGTTCAGGGGACAGGCAGCCAGCGGATAGTGAGGAGATGTTTGCTGTATGTGACAAAAAAGGTTTTGGCCTAAAAAACACGTGACATCGCTTAGAGCACCTTTAATAAGGATTAATGTTTCATGACTGGTCAACAATATTATTGGCAAAATCCATTGGCAGGTGTGGCAAAAAGTAACTTTTAGGCCCTGGTAACGTGTATTACATAATATATGTTATTACTCCTCTCCACCAGTAAGCTGGCATGTGGTGGGCGTTCTGGCGCAATATGGCTCCCGTCGCATCATCCAGGTGGATGCTGCACATTGGTGGTGGTTGAGGAGATCCCCCCCTTCTATGTAAAGCGCTTTGAGTGCCGAGGAAAGCGCTATATAAATGTAATTAATTATTATTATTATTAACTTTTACTGGTTTACACTATGACATTGTCAGAGTCATTAAATATAAACTTCTCTTGAAAATTGTATAAAGGGTTTAAAATGAAATGACATTTATTAGCTTTAGTGGCACATTCAGAAAATGTGACCTTTTCAGCAAATGCAAAGTCAAAACACAAGGTTGCAAGGCTCGAATGAAAGACACCAGCTGAGAAAAGTTGTTTATTTCGCGGACTCGTGTGCGTTGTTTGCCTTCACGCCTCCGTGAAGGCTGATGAACCGTAAGCACGCTTTCGCCGCAGGCTCATTCCACACACATAATCGTTCACACTCACAAGATCAAGCCGCCTCCACAAATTACCAGCATCAACCCAGATTAACTCTCCTCATCCAGCAGTGGCCAGAGGTGATAGATTCTCTTACTTTTGCCCCTGGCTCATAATTTGGAGGTCTTCCCCTGTGTCACGAAGAGCAACTCAAAACGCCAAGACAGACTCAAGGAATCCGCACACTATTCGCACTGACAACAGCGATGCCCTGCACTGCTGAGATTTTTACACACTAAAAAGAGTTATATATTATGTTATGAAAATATTAATTTAGTGATCTGGTTTAAAAACATTTTAAATGTTGCGAATTTCGGCAGCTATAATGAGCTATAAACCCTGAAATCCCATATATTTTCAGAAAGCCTGTACCGAGAAGGGGATTTGTTGAGTGCTTCAATTACACTGGTGACTCATTTCTGAAATGTTTTAAATGATAGCTCCAAGATATAAATTGTACTGCAGTAAAAGCAAAAAAAAAAAACATGATTGTTCCGAAAATCAAGTAGTAAATGTATCTCAAAAGTATATTGCATCTGCAAGTGCCTTTATATTTACATTTCTTCTTATTGTATTATGTTTTTGTTTTTTTTACATATCAATCTTCAATAAAAGGACATCTATTTTAACATACTCAATATATGTAAGGACAAGCGGGGGAAAATCAACATTTTTATCTCTGTTGTAGCTTGTCAATAGCAAACCTTTGACCTGCAAATCTCTAACCTAAAGATATGTAGTCTGGTGAACTCCGCAGACCCTAACAAGTGTCGGATGCTTCTTAAGACAACATGGAGTAAACTTCTGACCCCATTCACTCCCATAACACCATTAAACCACCGAAAGCGTTAATTCCTATCATCTGCAACAGCACCTCTAACTGAACCGAATACATCCACATCAAATCATACTGTAATTATTTGCAGATCTATTTTCGAAATGAACAAATTAAAAACATGTGCAGCAAGTTAATCAAACAATGAGCCTGAGTAAGACAAACTCGCTGAAGCACATGACTGGATACTTCATCCATTAATCCCGGAGGCTGGATATAGAGAAAGATATCCATGACTAACATCAGAGAAAACTGCTGAGGCTTACGGTTACACCTTTCTCATTTGCTTCACTGTCACACGACTGCACACTTTAATCCATTAAACAAACAGCCAACTAAACAGAACATGGAAACTCTGTACTTACTTAGTCACACTCACACACACATGCAGTCAAGACAGTAATTCCCAGAGGTAGCAGTGATGGTATTAAACTGAGCATCCAAACTCTCAGCATGCTCCTCAAATTCCGACACACACACACACACACAGAGAGAGAGAGAGAGCGAGAGAGAGAGAGTCCGAAAACATGCCCCAGCACTTCAGTAAAGCACTAAAGGGGATTCAGTGAAGAGACATATGTCGGCAAAGCCTCTCACCAGGATACAAGGCTTTCTAAACCTTTGACAAAGATTCAAATAAAGCCTGATCCGCCGAGCTATTCACAAACCATTAAGGAATGGTCCGGGAAGTGCTGGGATTCCTGCCTGCACAACTCAACGCATCAGAACAGCATTGATATGAAAACACAGCAGTCTGAGGAGACTTCGACACGGAGATGTTTGACTGAAAACAAACCTTGGAATCATTTCATTGTCCTAATCATTTGTAAACAGGAAATAGTGGTTTGATGAGCAGTCAAGAAGGAAACTGCTTTGATTTGTGATAGTATGCAGTGTGTCAACAGTGAAAATCCTCTTTGTATAATGGATTCAATCCTATTGTCTTAATTCCTAATGCTGTCTTATAGGGTCGGCAGACGCACGGAGATTACATCATGCCGAGACAAAACTATTGTTTGTTGATTAAACAGCATGTGTTGAAAGTCACAATCATATAAGGTTCTTTTATGTTTATTTTTAATTTGATGACTAACGAGTGCTGCATAATGATTTTTGAAGTGCTTTGTGTCATTTTGTGGTCTGTTTGACCCACCTGTTGAACTTAATGCTTTCTACCACCATATGGCATGCATGTAGAAAGTACAAACAAAGTGAAGAACACACTCACTGACAGTATGTCTCGGTACAGCTGAACATATATAATGCAACAACACATGATCCCAGACTGTGAACTATCCACACAAAGCAAGCAAAGTGTACACACAGTGGACTTTATATGAAATATTACACTTTGCATTTAAGGTGTACACCACAATGTGAACATTACATTGAAAACTGCACCTTACAACTAGCAGATAAAGTTATTGTAGTATCAAGAAGGATTGTGTGATATTGCTTTTATACGAGTTCAATAAACAAAACGTTAATATTGAGTAATTTACTGTCTGTTTTAGATATAACATTGGCAGCGGGACCACTGCAACACACAGCAGTGTCCCGTTCCTGAGGAATTCAGTGTTTTTTAACAAATTGGTTGAGTAAATGATTCAAATGACTCGCTCATAAAGAGTCACTTGTAACCTGTACATAGATTCACTGAAAAAAAAAAAAAAATCGCACTAAATAAACACCAATGTAGCATAATAATGGATGGATGGATGGATGGATGGACAAACTGTTGTAAAATAACAACTTTTCATTCAGAAATTGCAAGTACATTTCATGGATGGATGGCTGGATAAATTGGTGTAGAAACAATTTTAAAGGCACACTATGCAGGAATTGTACCTTGATATAACAGCTTCAAAGTCATTTCGGTGGTAAACAAACTCATAGTAGGGCGAATCATCCTGGTAATAAAGCTTGGCGGGGTCGCCGCTGGAAAAACCAGCAATGCAAGTTTGAGAGGAGCGCCCCCGACAAATCTCGCGAGAATAACGACTTGCTTTACGGCAACGACGTCACACACATCAACAACCACATATGAAGCACGAAGACACTTGCGCGCATTTCAGACGTGATACTTGACGATGGAAAAAGCAAAGAAAACGCGGTCGGAAGAGACTTGGAAAAGGAAAAGAGAATCTGACCGTGTGAGGAACCGGAAAAGAGTCCCTGATTCGCCCTCGCTATGTGTGTGCGTGTTGTGTGAGTGGGCGCGGCTGATCAGCGCGTCTGATGAGCTGATCAGCGCCAGCTGTTTTGAATGAGGATGTCCGATATATTGTTTGTTACCTCGTCCTGTCTTTGTCAGTTGGTTGTTGAGGCTACCAGGGTTCTACTCGCCGTGTTCTCCTGCATTCCACTCCTGTACCATGCTGTGGTTTGCTGAGATTTTCCCGGAGGAATTTCTACCTGTTCCTGCATCTGTGTCTGCCCACTGCGTCCCTGTTTTTCTGAGCCTGAGTCTTCTTCTGTCTGCTTCCATTTTGACCCACACGGATATCTACTATAATTGTGCTCAATAAATTACTGTTTACTCGCAACTGAATCCTTTGACTATTTCCTTGTGACAGTCCCAATCGGTCGGGCTTTCACTAGTTGGCGCGAGCTAAAAAGCAGCACTGGATTCAACCGCGATGCTGACCTGGCGATCTTGTTGATGGATTAAGTAGCCTAAATCTCTTATTTCTAAACTTGATTGCGTTCTATGTTGTTGCGCTTGCTTGTAGTATGCCATTTTTTTTACGATGCTGTTTATTCATCCATTGTTGATAATTAGACCAGTCCAAAAATGTCCACACATGTCTAGCTAGCTATTTACGACAGTGTAAGTGTTCCACAGCGACTATAGGGGTCACTGTTTGACTAAAACACAATTTCTGCATAATGTGCCTTTAATTCAGAAATTGCTAAATTTCACAAGTAAACTTGAAGTTTTGAAATAGACAAACTGAAATGGCATTTTCTTGTAAAATTTACTCTAATAATCTTTGTTTTATTTACAACTAAATATCATTAGATAGATACTTAGTTCTGTCAGGACCACTATCGTCAAATACGATTGACCATTAGCATGTAGTTTGGATTGGCGGTATGGTTCTGTTCTGGGCGAGAACTCCCTGCGCATCCATGCAGCCTAGCATAGATAAGAGCAGGAGAGCAGCAATAACCCCCAATGGGGTAACAGAACAGAACCAACATGAATGTATTGCAGATATCATTAATTCAAGATTATAAAGTACTACATAATTCAAGAATTTATTCTGATTCAAGGGGAATCAGATTGCCATACTGACTGGGCGAGAGGAGGAGCTGGGGAGGGAGGAGGGTAATGAGCTCCTGAGAAACGCCATAGCAGCTGATAATACTGAAGAGCTTATATACAGGTCCTTCTCAAAAAATTAGCATATTGTGATAAAGTTCATTATTTTCCATAATGTAATGATAAAAATTAAACTTTCATATATTTTAGATTCATTGCACACCACCTGAAATATTTCAGGTCTTTTATTGTTTTAATACTGATGATTTTGGCATACAGCTCATGAAAACCCAAAATTCCTGTCTCAAAAAATTAGCATATCATGAAAAGGGTCTCTAAACGAGCTATTAACCTAATCATCTGAATCAACTAATTAACTCTAAACACCTGCAAAAGATTCCTGAGGCTTTTAAAAACTCCCAGCCTGTTTCATTACTCAAAACCGCAATCATGGGTAAGACTGCCGACCTGACTGCTGTCCAGAAGGCCATCATTGACACCCTCAAGCAAGAGGGTAAGACAGAAAGAAATTTCTGAACAAATAGGCTGTTCCCAGAGTGCTGTATCAAGGCACCTCAGTGGGAAGTCTGTGGGAAGGAAAAAGTGTGGCAAAAGTGGACTGACTCTAGAGTAGAAACATCCAGAGCCACCGTGCACAGGTGCCGCATTCCCCAGGTCAAGCCACTTTTGAACCAGAAACAGCGGCAGAAGCGCCTGACCTGGGCTACAGAGAAGCAGCACTGGACTGTTGCTCAGTTTTGCATGTCATTCGGAAATCAAGGTGCCAGAGTCTGGAGGAAGACTGGGGAGAAGGTCCTGAAGTCCAGTGTCAAGTACCCACAGTCAGTGATGGTATGGGGTGCCATGTCAGCTGCTGGTGTTGGTGCACTGTGTTTTATCAAGGGCAGGGTCAATGCAGCTAGCTATCAGGAGATTTTGGAGCACTTCATGCTTCCATCTGCTGAAAAGCTTTATGGAGATGAAGATTTCATTTTTCAGCACGACCTGGCACCTACTCACAGTGCCAAAACCACTGGTAAATGGTTTACTGACCATGGTATTACTGTGCTCAATTGGCCTGCCAACTCTCCTGACCTGAACCCCATAGAGAATCTGTGGGATATTGTGAAGAGAAAGTTGAGAGACGCAAGACCCAACACTCTGGATGAGCTTAAGGCCGCTATCAAAGCATCCTGGGCCTCCATAACACCTCAGCAGTGCCACAGGCTGATTGCCTCCATGCCACGCCGCATTGAAGCAGTCATTTCTGCAAAAGGATTCCCGACCAAGTATTGACTATTGAGTGCATAACTGAACATAATAATTTGAAGGTTGATTTTTTTTTTTTTTTGTATTAAAAACACTTCTTTTATTGGTCGGATGAAATATGCTAATTTTTTTAGACAGGAATTTGGGGTTTTCATGAGCTGTATGCCAAAATCATCAGTATTAAAACAATAAAAGACCTGAAATATTTCAGTTGGTGTGCAATGAATCTAAAATATATGAAAGTTTAATTTGTATCATTACATTATGGAAAATAATTAACTTTATCACAATATGCTAATTTTTTTAGAAGGACCTGTATGTATACAGAGATAGGCGTCGTATTCCTATGTAGACGTGGATCAACTGAGAGCCAGCTGATGCGAAACTTGACTAACTTGACCTGCCAGAACTGATGCTACACTTAATATAGATATATCCAACCTCAAACCGTTTTTGTCTCCTACATGGCAGATACAGAGCAGATGTTCAAGATCTTCAAATGATGGATCATATTAAGTTCATGAATTAAGACATGTCTTTCATTTCATTAAGTGGCCAGAAATATTGTGCCAGGACACTGTCTCTGAATTCCAAAGAATCCAATCTTCACAGTGTCCCTGCAAATAAAGCCCATCCTGCTGTGACGGCTGCCTTTTGACCTTTGTCTACAGCAAACATGCTCATTAATTCATCATGATTCACAAACCTAACTCTTTTTCTTTGCGCCGGAGCTTTTACAACATCAGCTAAATATTTAGACTACACTAACAAAGCTTTAAAAATGCCAGAGAGGAAGCAAAGACAATCCAAGCAGCCTGGAAAGACAACTAATAAGCACTCATCCACGGTGGAAGCCACAACATAAAGGCACCTGTTATTATAGAAGCAGGTATGTCGACTCACTGATGGCCTGTACGTAAGACTTACACACCTGTCACATATAAAACTAATTACACAAGGTTCGTCATGTTGGCTGGTTTTGCGTGTGAAAAGTTTGAGGCTTTTGGACAAGTTGCAACCCATGTAAGTATTCTCTCTCGCTCTCTCTCTCATTTGCTTTCTTTCTGTCTCTCACTAATATATATGGACATAAGCCACAGTTAATGTACACTATGCATCAAAAGTTTGGGGTCGGTACGATTTTTTTAATGTTCTTATTCTCATCCAGGCTGAATTTATTTTATTAAAAACATTTTAAAAATAACTGTTTTCCATATTATTTTAATATATTTTAGAATGTACTTCAGAGATGGAAAGCTGAATTTTCAGCATCATTACTCCAGTCTTCAGTGTCACATGATCCTTCAGAAATAATTCTAATATGATGATTTGATGCTCAAGATACATTTATTATTATTATTCTCAATGTTGAAAACAGTTGTGCTGCTTAATATTTATGTGGACACCATTATAAATTCTTTTAACAATCTTTGATGAATAGAATGTTCAAAAGAACGGCATTTAAAATAGAAATCTTTGGTAACGTTATAAATGTCTTTACTGTCACTATTGATCAATTTAATGCATTCTTGCTGAATAAAAGCATTAATTTATTTAGTAAAAAACCATAGACCCCAAACCTTTGAATGGTAGTGTGTGGATGTCATTGTATTAAAACAAAATACCAAACCAAGTGCTTTTCATTTTAAAGAAATATGGGCACACTTTTCAATCAAAAAACAAAATTTGTTATATGATTTAAATGCTAAAAAAAATAGACCTACTGTTTAAGAGGAAGACAATTTTTTTTTTTTACTTTATGAATGTGAATAATTATTGTATCATACAATACAATACATATTGTATTTATAGCACATTTAAAACAACTGCCGTTGACCAAACTGCTTACCAGTATACAACAAAAGCAAATTGATCATTTTCAATTTCATAGTTAATATTTTAAACACCTGTGTAAACAGATTTCATACATCCACTAAACATCCTATTGAGACCCAATGTCTAACAAAATAAATAAAAAATAGCTGAGAAAAGGGAAGTAAGCATCATTTGTTTGCATCATTTGTTTGCAGATGTACACACATTTTGTAAACTAAATTTTTAAGTGTAGATTACATATTCAAATACCTTTGAGGCTACTGTATACACACAAATGCAAACAAATCAAAAAGTAATTAGCAGACCTTGAAGATATTGTTCGTCAAATGTCAAAGCAAATCAGTCACAAATCCTGCGTGCAGCTTCAAACTTTAACAGTATTTCTCCTGAGGCACAAAGGTGTCGAAATGCACCCACACACGTATGTATGTACATGAACATGCGATTAGCATGCTGAAACATGCAAATGATTTCTATATGTTAGCTTCCGAACATTTTTTGGTTAACCTTTAACATTCTTTTGGCCTCTGTATAATCGGCATGTTTTTGTCTGCTGTCAAAATTCCAAAGTTACATTGATAGACCATATTATAGCATACGTTCACTATAACAGAAAAAAACACTAAAATACATAGTTTCTGTATAGTAAGCAATAAAATTAAATAAAATAACAATTCTATTAACTGCATTATAGACAGAAACTCTTACCTTCGGACACTCTTCTACTCTCACGATACTGTCCCTATCACCTGCACCAATACATTGAGATCAAACAAGCTTGAAATCCACTCACTGGAACACAAACACTCATGTACATTATTTCAGACATCTGACAACTCACGGAAACCTAGAACCAGTAATACCAGAAGTAGGGAGATGACTTGAGGGCTACGCAAACACGGAGGCATGGCAAGTCAATGTGAAGCGTGTGGCTACCTATCCCTGTTTCTAGAAAGCCCATTTCAAAAGAATACCATGTGATCACAAAGCTCTATAGTGAGTTACACAATAGAGAAGCTTTTAGAATACAAAAGTCCATTTCATTCATTTTCATGAAGTCTGACATGACCAATGCAACTTCATGAAAAGACATTAATTGCTTTCTCCATCTCATAATGCTTATAATGGAGTTAATGGTTTAACGTCGGGATGGGAGACCAGACATCCCAGTTTCATGAGGTGTGTCCCGTCAATTGGCTAAAAAAAAATCAATATTTCCCAGATGTTAGGCACACATATAATACTGCAGAAAAAAAATTAAGTTCAGTCATGAAACTCTCAGGCTGATCGGTCCTTTACATGCAATCTGCAAGCAATTACATCATTACCACATGGCAAAAGCTAATTGGCCTCTGCTGATCCTGTAGCCAATGAGATTGCTTGCTCAACACAGTCTGGTTCAGCGTTTTCTGCAGGTGTTTGTCCCTCTGAAGTCCCTCTGAAACCCTCCACCTCCCCAGCTCCACTTGCCCACATCTGCTATGGGATTTATATCAGCATATCTTACATTCTCACAACAGTGTATCTGTGCCAGTAGCATTTTAATATAATTAAAATAATTGAATTACATTTTTTTTATAACTCCCCTGGGAAATACCTTAAAATAATATTACAAAAAAAAATTTGGTAAAAAAAGTGAAATTCACGCTTGCATACCAAGAAAAAAAAACTACTAATACATTGTAGCAGAGAGGAGATTGTTTGGAAGAAAGATAGCACCACAGGCTAGATCACTCGATGAGCGACACAGCTGATCATGTCTTAAACATATGCATGGAAAAACATAATGCAGATGCCAGCATGGTTGAGTGACATGCTTTCATCCTAAACCATGAACAAAACAATTCGAGATAAAAGGCGACATGATTCACGATCCTACAATAAATGCGGGTTCACTTGAATGATAAACACAGGGTGTGACTCGTGTTTTTTGTGTGTTGAATTATCGGCTGCTGAGAGTTACCAGAACTAAAAACGTTGAGACATTTAGAAGCCATTCACAAAATGTATTTCTGGATACTGAATCAAAACCTTCATAATCCCACTGTGCCACATTACAGATCCAATAGCACAATAAAAACGGCCTGTATGATTTATCTGTATTAGTATGTGTTATTTTACTTTATTTTTTACTTTATTTCAAGGATAGCCCCTTGAGATGTACCATCTCATTTTCGAGGGGGTCCTTACAATAATGACAAACAAAACAAGATGATACAGAGTAAAATATTAAAGATAATTCCAAACACATAAGTACAAAGACACACACACCCACACTCACACACACACACCCACACACCCACGCGCAGTCCAACAATGCTCCCCGAAACTAGCCCCCCACCCCCTCACCAGCCAGTAATGCACAAATTATACACGGACAAGGTATGATTAAAATAATAATAATAATAATAATAATAATAATACAATAAAATAATAGAAAAATAATAAATAAATAAGTAAATAAATCCCTCTGCAATATTCCATATGGCCAGACCTGCTATACAGCACATCTTTCCGTTCACATACAGTTTAGTCAACACAGCACTTTTCACTGCAAAATTCTGAAAAATGCATCAAACGTTTCCATCAGTATTCAGTTATTTAGGATGGCAGGATGGAGAGAGAGAGATGTTGGGGTGAGAGAGAGAGATAGCTCTTAATCTGTGCCTCACAGCAACGCAGTAAAAGTTTGGAAGTATCTGGGACAGACAGGAAGAGAGTGAAGGAACCTCCCATTCATCTCGCTACCATTCAGGAACATCCGTCAGCACTCTCGCACACCTTGTCTGCTTTAATCATTTTAATAATACACTGCCAGAAAAGAGAAAACTCTCTTATGCAACTTTCTGCCACTGCAATTGCCACACTATTTTACAACCCTGGAGTAAAGCAAAGGATAGTCTTGTTTTATACATAAACTAAATTAAGCTAGTTTATGGAATGTAAAAAAAATCTTACTGCAAAATATGTGTCATTTATTGATATTTAGACCTTTTCTATGGAAGCAAATAAGAGACATAACTATTTGAAATTTAACAGCCACTGAATTTATTTGCTCTGAATTCCCCCCTTTGAAATTATTTTACTTTGGAAACCATGTATCTGAATGTATTTGTTTCGAATTTACCTCTTTGAAATTTAAATATGATTTAAATTTTAAAAACCTGAATTCCGATGAATATTTTTCAATGCTGACAAATTCAGATACACAAAAAAAAAAATCAACTTACAGAATTTCAGATAAAATAGATTCAGGTTGATCAAATTTGATTGCTCAAATTCAGATCTCAAATTTCAAGTTCATATTTTTCAAAGAAAATAGTCTAATTCGACTGCTCAAATTCAGATCGAAAAATTCAAGTTAAATATTCACATGGTAACATCCGGGCTACCCGGGATAGAAAAAACCATTGACATAATAAATACATAGACGCCCTATTGGCCCTATTGCCAAGACGCCCTATTGCGGAGGGCAACTTTCTCATACTTCTCATAACGAGAATTGAGAAAAATGCCTGTTTCGTGCGCTGCTTGGAGCTGTACAAATCGCCACACAATTGAAAACAGGTCTCGAGGAATTACCTTTCACAAGCAAGACTGAACGTTTGTTTCTGGTTGTATTTGGTCATGATATAATTAGTAATAGTAACGTCCAGAGGAGAAAGGCCACGAAATTTAAAAATACTACTGTTACTACTGTAATTGTGTCACGAAATGTAGTTTTAATAGTTTTTCAGTCGACAATGTAGTTGTTTAAAGCACAAATCTGTGGTTTATTTATAAATATATTTAAAAATTTGATCTGATATTTTCGGAGTTGTGAGATCCAGGCGATAAGCGGGCACTCAGCGCTCATGTACCCCGCCTGGAACAGCCGTACCTCGGCTAGTGCTTCTGACATTTGCCGCTGGCTCTGATATCTCTAGTCTAGTGGTTAAACATGAGATATATTTCATCTTGTGTATATCTAACGGGCGATCTTTGGTCTCATTAATCTATAATTTGAACAAAATACGAAACATTATAATATTGATCATTAAACTGACATTTAACAAAAAATTATTTGTGTGTAATTCACAAATGAGTTATCAAATTTGATTCAAGCACAGTTTGTTCATCGTGCTATTTGATGGATTGTCTTGTATTTTGTCGTTGTTCGTGTGCATGAGATGTTAATTTTGTCAATGCATATTTATGTTCTGTTCACACTAATGACAGACATGCGTTAATTAGAAACAAGAACGGTAAAAGCAGAAATATCAGATTTGGCTTGAGGTTATGAAACCTGACTCATTAAAAGAACCTAGTTTCCCTTCTTCATTTAATGGGTCTGTACTGTCTGTATACACAAAACAAGAATACGACTGAGCAATGAATGTTTTATCTGGATCAGGAGGCCGTGATCAGATCTCTCTATGAACATTTGGTTCATTTCTTATAGTTAAAGAAGTGTGGAAGGTGAATGTGCCCTTCTTAGGAACGTCCAGGATGAATTTCCAGAGAAGCTTATCCAATGTTGTCAAACTGACGGACAGCTGCTGTGTCTCAGATACACTAGAGATAAAAAGGAATTTGATGGTATTTTTGCACTCAAAGCTCCTTGTTCCAAGATGGAACCAAGATCATCAGCTGTAAAAATCTGGATTGAGTGTTCTGCCCCAACTTGCTGAGCATTTCATGTTGATTTACCCCAAACATTTTTTTTCAATTATAATCTTCACAACAAGTTGTGACAGAACCCCACAGCAGATAAACAGTAAACCACAGCCTGTCAATCAAATTCACTCAAGACTCAAGAGTTTAAACAAGATGCATCTCCAACACTGAAGAGAATGATTAATTCAGTTCATAAAATATTTGAATATGGTATGCAGCTCTAACCATGGAATGGTTCCCCCACCCCCCAATAACAGCAAAAAAAAAAAAAAAAATCACGTTTAATTCACTGCATTTCTTGACGTTTCTTTGAAACTATTTGTATATTTACTAGCAAATTCTGAGTGAAAATTGTTTCAAAGTGTATTTTAAATAATAATAATAATAATTTCTGCTCTAATTAAAGGAAAGCTTCTTTAATGAATTGGTATATTTAAACATTTAGAATCCAACATGATTTGACTGAATCATTAAAAATTAAATATTAAAATCATTAATACCATGCATTCTTTTTCTTGGTCTCGCTGAAGAATATAACTTGTTTTTTTTCTAAAATAATTGTGTTTTTTATGCAAAAGTATAATTCTATTTCATTCTATGAACACTATGAACAACACAAATTAATAAATAACTGGAATAATATTATATATAATCATATAATAATAATATAATAATAATAATATAACTGATGCTGCATTATCTATATACAACTCCCAAAAAGAGGAAATGTCAGTTTCATTGTGGTTCAGAATTGTCAAATTAATTGTTAACCAATAATATGGACTCAATAAACAGTAACTTCCAGAAAAACCTTGAAAAAAAAAAAAACATGTCTTGAAAAATAAATCTAATGACTGAAAAATAGCATATTGTTGGCTACTGCCCTTATAACGTAATCTCTTGCAGATTCTCTGAATAACATGAAAGAGAAGGAAAATATGTTTTACAAACAAGAAATTCACATTCCAAGCATGGAAATTAAATTTCACTTCATTTAATTAACTTTAATCAACATTAAATCGTCCTTCTCCCATTTTCCATCTCAGAATTTTGGGAAGGCTGTCCCTCCCTTGCCTCCCCTGACGAGCTGCCATTGCCATTTGGCAGTTAAATGCTGAATAAATACTAAAGAAGTGACTTCTCTACTATAACACAGCAACTACTAAAAAAAACGGCACCAATATAACCTCCAAGACCATAAAAAATAGAGCTGCATTTTCTTGTCAGCGCCAAATGCATTTAGGCACCTGTTTACCAGGGGCCACTAGGGCCAGTCTATGTCAGGGCCTTGTTGGCCACTGTTAGCTTGTAGGCTGCCTGCACTAATGGCTCTCTGTGTGAGGAATTACACCATGCCATGACATGGGAACTCCTTGAAAATGTGTCGGGAACCAGTCGCATTAGCATTTTGGAGACGCATGAATGAGTGTGTTTGTTCTAGTCTGTGAGGTTTGCTGAAAGACCCCATTAACAGCAGGTCTAGAAGGACTGCAGTGTGCCAGGTCAGACCGAAAGTGAACAGAGAGAGAGGGAGAGAAAAGAAAGAAAACAAAGCAAGATACACAGAGAGGGAGAAGCTAATGAAGGTGTAAAGTTAAGATAATCACTTAAAATAGTCATAAACGTCAGTAGTGTATTTTAACCCAACTATTAAAGTGATAAAATGATACTCACATGAGATGAAGACTTAGTATATATATATATATACATTTGATAATGTGATTAAAATGTTCATCAAATGCATCAACTGCTAGATTCAAATCTGCATTCGTGCTTTGGATGGTGCTGAGACGGACGCTCTCACTTGTCATGCATCACAACTATTCAGTGTTTACTCTAATATTAGAATATTGTAGGTCGTCTACAAAATGAATAATGCCCCAAAGTTGTTATCTTTCGGTTCATTTCTTTATAGTTTTGATGCTAATATATGTCACACAGCCTAGGCAATTCACACAGAACCATTGAGTTTTCATGTACGGGTGGATTGTGGAATCAGTCTAAAATATTACAAAATATTTTATGCTCTTGGCTCCTCCCTCCCTCCACTCCCCCATTGACTGTTCTGCCTGCACCTGACAGATTACGCTCCTCTCCTGTTCCACGTCCTCCTCCAGAGCCCCCTTCCTCCCTCAGTTTGACTGCTACAACATGAGGACACGCCTTCCCGTAGGGGAACTGAACTGTAGCGTGTTCGGTTTTGGTTTCATTCTAGGCCCTGTTTCCTTTGTTCTCATTTTCCCGCCGCTAGTTTGTTTCAATGGTTACTGATTTGAATTACACACCTGTTTCAGTTTCTGTTGATTACTTTCCCATGTGTATTTAAGCCCATGTAACATATCCTGCAGCGAATTATAAACAGTAGAGAGCGTCATTCTTGTTTGTTTGGTGTTTATTAGGCCGTTGTTTTAGTAAGCAATAAGGTACGAGAGGCTGTGCTGTATGGTGAATAAGTCATAGCTGAAGGGCGTTGTTATTAGGCACGACGCGAAGCCTAAAACCCCTTCAGCCATGACTTATTCACCATACAGCACTAGCCTCGTGCTTTTATAAAACGGTTACCACACAATACAAATATTAAACCCGAAAAATATGCATCTATGCAACTTTCATGAAGTGAAATCACTAAAAGCCTTCCTTCCGCTGGAAAAAATAGTCCCTGACCGTAAACAGCAACAGAAGTCACATACATTATTTCCTCATTAGATGGCGGCAAAGGCTTTATTTATGAGTTAGTCAGTCAGTAGAGAAGACTTTTATATTGAAAAGATTCAAACTTGTGAACACAGAAAAGGAAGACGCAACTGACAAATGACTAGGGCACGGGAAAAAAGGGCGTGGCCACTTGAGTGACAGGTGGATTGCCGCTGCTGTCCATCTGCGACATGTTATTAATATAAGAGTTTGTTACAGGTCTGAGATCAGAGGGTGGAATTTGACACTGAAATAAGTTGAGAGCCATCCTTTGCAGCGATGACTGTTTTCTCATTACCAGATAAACCAATATTACCTGGAACCCAGCAGAAAAAGATTTTCCTTGCGTAAAAGATCTAATTTAGCTAATATAATTATAATTATGAGATGATCAGTCTCCACTCTCCACAGATTCAAGTACCTGAAGGCAGGATTTTGGAGTCAGTGAAGATTAAGAAATTTTGTTCTTGTCCATTTTCTATTTTCCACAGCCAGGAGTAAAGCACAAGCTTCAGCTAAAGAACTGTGTGAAGAGTTTTAAAAGAGAGCCTTAAGTTTTGAGAAATGTGTCCTATCGATTGTAAAAAATAAAATAATAATAAACTGTAAACAAAGACAATTACGGACAATTTGAGATAGAAACACAGGACAATAAATACCAGAGCAAACGAGAAACCAAACAAGACATAGGTGAAAAACATAATCAGTAACCATAGAAACAATCAGAGAAACAGGAACTGAACACATGCAAAACAAGGGAATACAAACTAAAAGTCCATGAAAACAGAAACTAAACCAAACCTTGACAGACACTCAACTTTTTAGAATTCACTGCAGTGTGTTATATTGATCCATGTTTACATTACATACAGTACAAAATTAAGTGTATCCTTTTGTATAAAGAAATTGAAAGACGAACACCTTTGTAGTTTTTTTTATTTTTATAGATTTAGAATATATTTCAATATGTTATTACTCGTATCAATATGGTATTACTAAATGTAGCAAATTCTGTCTTATTCAGTTTTGTATTATGTTTTAACTTAGGTTTGATAGTTTTGAAAAGATCATGTAAAGATCAATGTGAAAATTGGCCTGTAGATACATAGAGTTTTGGTGGAGGTTGTAAAAGATATAGTTATTGAATGATAAATTATCCATAGACTGCTGTTGTGATCACTGTGTGAAGAGTTTTAAAAAGTGACTTAAGTATTGAAAATTGGTCCTAGCAATTGTAAACAAAAAGAAAAGAAAAAGAAAAACCTTTTATGAATGAAGCTTGAACATTGCTCACCACTACACCTGGAATCTTCCTTTCATTTTATCACAGAAACTTGCTTTTGAATAACAGCTCAGTGATAATTCTGCTCAGACAATGGAAGAATGTGTTACACACTTTAACTCAAAAAGTATTTTATACCTTTGTCTCAATACTCTGAACGCACGAGTGTGTCGGCGTGTATCTGCACGCATTGTATATGCAAAGGGTGTGTGTCTGCGTGCGTGCATCAGGCTCTGTGGGAGAGAATGAGAGTGGTGAGTAATCAGAAATCCCTAAGGCTTTACAGCAGTGTTATCATTTTTGCCACATGTAACAGCTTGTTGAGGAAAACACCCAGCCCAGCAACCATATTCCCAAACAACATCCACACTTCACCTAAAGAGGACACTTAATCTTCAGAGAGGCAAGGACTGTGCAGAAATTAATCCACACTTATTGTGTTCCCATAAATGCAGCGGTATGATTCAAAATCAAATATACAGAGTTTATTATTATATCATTTTAAATACAAAATACATTCTACATTAAATTCCACATTACAAAATTAAATCAAGAGATTTTTAAGTTATATTCAGTTTTTATTTATGAAGGTGATAAAAAAGGTCCGTATTTAAGATGCGTAATCTTCTTTTAATGAGCAGCTGAACTATGAAAAGGCCCAATGTTTTGATAACTCCGGCCTTTGTCTGCCTTGAGGATATATTTATTTCAATGACTGAAAAGAGCTTTAGACAGGAAGTTGTTTTTAACATTTTGTGGGTACATGAATAGGAAAAGATTTACTGATCATTTGAAGTCGAATGAGTACGGCATTGAGCATGTGATATTAATGAATTTCATGCATAGCACATTGAAGTGTATGTCTAAATGTATAAGGTTTAATAAAAAGGGGGGGAAATGATTTAGACAAAAATCTGACTAGATGAGCCATGTTCCAAGTCAAATAGACTACCATTCAGAAGAGAAAGTATAACTATTTTCTGCTTTAGTACAGTATATTGTAAAATGTAATTTATTCCTCTGATGAGTTTTCAGCATCATTACTCCAGTCTTCAGTGTCACGTGATCCTTCAGAAATCATTCTAATGTTGATTTGCTTTTTGATTTTACTTTTTTTTATTGAAAGCTTTTGCAACATTATAAATGTTTCACTGTTACTTTTACGCATTGTTCAACTGATAGAGTTAACAGTGCCATGGGAGGACGCGGTAGATGAGGCATATGAGAGGAAGAAACTGCGGTATGCTCATCTGGCCACTGAAGCAGAACAGCGAGGATGGAGAGTCCATGTTTATCCAGTGGAAGTGGGTTGTCGAGGTTTTGTGGCACACTCTACAACCCGGTTCCTCAGAGACATCGGATTCAGCGGCCAAGAGTTGCGTCGCACAGTAAAGAACTTATCTGAAGCAGCAGAAAGGAGCAGCAACTGGCTGTGGTTGAGACGGAAAGATTCTAGCTGGCTGTGTACAGGCCGCCACGCTACAGTTTCGTAGAATTCTTGAAAACTTGAAGAGTCTGTTGGTTTGTTTGTATACGTTCCTGAGGATATTGCGTGAATGACGGGTGGTTGGGCAGATATTGTGTTTTGCGGTAGGTGGTATGCCATACGGAACCGTTGTCCACTGAAACTGCATATTAACGCACCAGTGGGGCTCGACAGCCTTAGTCAACGGGTTGGCGCGTATGGTTGGGTTGCGGAGAGATTGTGAGATAGTGGTTAGGTCTCAGCAGCAGGAGGGATGTAGAGGTCAGTAAGCTGGGCTGAGTAGAGTGGGGGACGGAGGGGGGTGACTCTGGGACGCCAGAGTCACTGTCGAGCCCTCTTGAGGTGTCGTGGGCTAGTCGACGAAACACTGAGGACGGAAGGTGCCCACTTGAAGACCCTAGAGATGTCCCCTACTCGGCTCAATCCAGACGGTTGTCGTAATGGTCCTGTAGTTGCAGCAGTCGCGTGCGCTGACGCGCCAAGTACACTGCTGCCGTTAACGCCGGACAGAAGGGGAGTCACACCACCTTATGGAAAGAAGCGTAAATGGATGGAGAAGCATAGTTTACTGTAAAGCTACGTCTTAGTTTTGCTTATCTTGGCGAAAGCCGAGTACAAATCAGCATGAAGTTTTAACATCTACTCTCGTGTAATGGAAATCATGAAGATCTGGATACATCCAGTGACTGCGGTGAATAGTGCTGCTGGCAACCAGGGAAAGACCTTGTGACAGCCTGGAGAGACAGCTGACAGGAGGAAAGAGACCCCAATGGGGCTGGTAAGGGTTAGCTACCCTTGTCGGCAGTATCCAGCTCCGTGTTTACAAGATGCTGGAGACACCCGCCCAAGGCTTCTGAGAAATTAAAGAGAAAAATACCCCTAGAGTCTGCGAGAGCGGGGGCGGAAGATGACTCAATGTTGGACAACATGGTTAACGACTTAGGAATGGAAACGGATATGAGTATGGAGAGTAAGAATAGTTCAAGATCTGCAGTAAGTAAAGTCATTGAACTACAAATTTGTGTCTGTGGCTGGAGCAAAGCGACAACGGTCAGGGGTTTGAAGGTTCATCAAGGGAAAATGAAATGCTTGAGGGAGAAGGGACAAGGGCCTCGCATTGATCAGTACTTCTTACGAAGTCAGTCAAGTCAGTCGAATGAAATCCAGCGACAGGAAGCAAACCACAGCTCGCAGGATATCAGCACCCCTGTCATTGACGAAAGGAGGGCTTGCACAGTTAGTGATGAACATATTCATACTTGTGAACCCGGTCAGGCTAACCAGCATAAGAGAGAAAAGAACCTCAACGGGCATAGGCCTGGAGTTAGATGGCCAAGAGCTTGTGAGAAAACTGCATGGGACACGGTAAACACAGATCTATGCTTTGCATTGGAAAGATTAACTGGTACAGTTGAAAAGAAACTGGATAAATTTGGGGACATCATTTACGCATATGGAAGTGAGAGGTTTGGTGTGGAAAAAAGGAAGGAAAAAGTACAAACTACTCCTGGAATGTCTAGACGGCAGCAGAAAATTGAAGGGTTAGTTAAAGAAAGGAGACAGCTGAGGAAGCAATGGAAAAGAGCAGAACAAAGTCAGAAGGAGGGACTCAATCTCTTACAAAGGGCCATAAAAGATAAGCTGGCAACATTACGCAGAGCTGAGCGCCTACGGAAACGCTACAAAAAGAAGGAACGTGCGAGGGCTAATTTCTATAAAGACCCATTCAAATTCGTAAAGAAGTTATTCACCAGTAAGAAGAATGGCACTTTAAAAACATCTAGGATTGAGCTAGAGAGATTTTTGGAGGACACGCATACAGATGCAAAAAGGCATGAGCCTATGTCAATTCCATCAGACATACCACCTATCAACCCACCAGAATACCAAATGGAGGTCTGTGCACCTAAGTGGAAAGAGGTAGAGCAGGCTGTGAGAAAGGCAAGGGCTTCATCATCTCCAGGGCCTAATGGAGTTCCGTACAGAGTGTACAAGAGTGCTTCAGGAGTTCTGCGAATTCTGTGGAAATTGATAAAAGTGGCATGGGAAAAACAGATTGTACCTAGAGCATGGCGCAGAGCAGGTGGAGTCTTTATACCTAAAGAAAAAGATGCTACAAGCATCAGTCAGTTTCGTCCTATTTCACTATTAAACGTTGAGGGTAAGATTTTCTTCAGCATTATTGCCCAGAGATTGTCCACCTACCTGTTAAAGAATGGCTTCATTGACACCTCAGTTCAAAAAGCGGGCATTCCAGGGTTCTCAGGATGCTTAGAACACATCAATGTTATCTGGCAACGAATTCAGTCAGCTAAAAAGGAGAGGAAGGAGCTCCATGTGACATTCCTGGATTTGGCTAATGCATATGGTTCAGTGCCACATGAGCTTCTTTGGGCAGCATTTGATTTTTTCAGAGTACCAATGTCAATAACAAATTTAGTGAAAGCCTATTTTGGAGATTTGCAATTCAGTTTCTCAACTCCAAAATTCAGCACTGCATGGCAATGCCTAGAGGTTGGAATAATGGCAGGATGCACCATTTCTCCACTGGCTTTTACCATGGCGATGGAAGTAATCATGAGGGCATCAAGATGGGTAGTAGGAGGAGAGCGCTTGGCTTCTGGGATGCGACTACCACCAATCAGAGCATACATGGATGACATGACAACCATGACTACAACAGTAGCCTGCACTAATCGGTTATTGGGGAAGTTAACAGATAATATTGAATGGGCACGAATGAAATTTAAGCCCTCTAAATCAAGGAGCATCTCGATAGTTAAAGGAAAGGTAGTAGATAAAATATTCTTCATTAATGGTGAGGCAATACCAACAGTTTCTGAGAAGCCAGTGAAGAGTCTTGGGATATGGTACGATGGGGATCTAAAGGACACAGTTCGGGTGGGAGAAGTTAGACGACAAGCAGTGGAAGGGTTGAAGAGCATAAATAGCTGTGCTCTACCTGGTAAACTAAAACTCTGGTGCTTTCAGTTTGGTCTACTGCCGAGGTTGCTGTGGCCACTGACCGTGTACGACGTTTCTTTGACAACAGTGGATAAGCTGGAAGCGTTGATAAGTTCATACATCAGGAAATGGTTGGGAGTTCCACGCTGCCTCAGCAGAGTAGGACTTTATAGTAAAGGAATATTGCAGCTGCCAGTCTCTGCTTTAACCGAGGAGTTCAAGTGTGCCAAGGTCAGACTGGAAATGACCTTAGTAGAGTCACGCGACAAATGTGTAAGGGAGGCAGCCCCTGTGTTAAAAACTAGTAGAAAGTGGTCAGCAAAGAAATCTGTAGTAGAGGCAAAGGCTGCCCTTCAAATTAGGGATATCGTGGGACAGGTACAGCATGGAAGAGGGGGTTTTGGGCTCAGTTTAGCTCCTCCTAAATGGCACAAGGCAGGCCCAGCTCAAAGGAGGAAGCTGGTAGTCAACGAGGTGCGACAGCAGGAGGAGAGGATGAGGTGTATAAAGGCCATTTCCCAGGCCAAGCAGGGAGAGTGGATGAGATGGGAGAGTGTGGAACAACGTAAGATGGGCTGGCAAGACCTTTGGTCAATGGAAGAGAGTAGGATCAGTTTCCTTATCAGGTCAACATATGATGTTCTCCCATCACCGCAGAACCTAAACCTCTGGGTAGGAAAGGATCCCTCTTGTCCTTTGTGTTCATCACCTGCCACATTAAGGCACATTTTTACAGGATGTAAGGTGGCTCTTAGCCAAGGTCGGTTTACTTGGCGCCATGACCAAGTACTGCGATGTTTGGCTTTAGCATTAGAAGGCAAGCGTAACATGACCAATAAGTTGCCACCTGTTCTAGCAAAACATTACACGCAGAAGACAATATTCCTCCGCCCAGGCGAGCAACCACCAAGAAAAGGTGTTAACACCAATTCTCGCCCAGGACAACTTGAAGCTGCTAGGGACTGGAAGATGCTGGCTGATCTTGACCAACGGCTTATTTTTCCACCTGAGATTGCCACCACTAACCTACGACCAGATATTGTTTTGTGGTCTGGATCAGCACGCATTGTTCAACTGATAGAGTTAACAGTGCCATGGGAGGACGCGGTAGATGAGGCATATGAGAGGAAGAAACTGCGGTATGCTCATCTGGCCACTGAAGCAGAACAGCGAGGATGGAGAGTCCATGTTTATCCAGTGGAAGTGGGTTGTCGAGGTTTTGTGGCACACTCTACAACCCGGTTCCTCAGAGACATCGGATTCAGCGGCCAAGAGTTGCGTCGCACAGTAAATAACTTATCTGAAGCAGCAGAAAGGAGCAGCAACTGGCTGTGGTTGAGACGGAAAAGATTCTAGCTGGCTGTGTACAGGCCGCCACGCTACAGTTTCGTAGAATTGTTGAAAACTTGAAGAGTCTGTTGGTTTGTTTGTATACGTTCCTGAGGATATTGCGTGAATGACGGGTGGTTGGGCAGATATTGTGTTTTGCGGTAGGTGGTATGCCATACGGAACCGTTGTCCACTGAAACTGCATATTAACGCACCAGTGGGGCTCGACAGCCTTAGTCAACGGGTTGGCGCGTATGGTTGGGTTGCGGAGAGATTGTGAGATAGTGGTTAGGTCTCAGCAGCAGGAGGGATGTAGAGGTCAGTAAGCTGGGCTGAGTAGAGTGGGGGACGGAGGGGGGTGACTCTGGGACGCCAGAGTCACTGTCGAGCCCTCTTGAGGTGTCGTGGGCTAGTCGACGAAACACTGAGGACGGAAGGTGCCCACTTGAAGACCCTAGAGATGTCCCCTACTCGGCTCAATCCAGACGGTTGTCGTAATGGTCCTGTAGTGGCAGCCGTCGCGTGCGCTGACGCGCCAAGTACACTGCTGCCGTTAACGCCGGACAGAAGGGGAGTCACACCACCTTATGGAAAGAAGCGTAAATGGATGGAGAAGCATAGTTTACTGTAAAGCTACGTCTTAGTTTTGCTTATCTTGGCGAAAGCCGAGTACAAATGAGCATGAAGTTTTAACATCTACTCTCGTGTAATGGAAATCATGATCAATTGAATGCATATGTTCCTTGCTGAATAAAAGTATTATATTTTATGGTAACACTTTAGAATACGGTTCCTTCGTTAATGAATAACTACACAAGAACCAATGAGTAACACAATATTAACAATCTAGTAACTATTATTATTAACTAATCAATAACTACTATTTTTTTAATGCTTCGCAGAGAACTACTGAAAAAGTTTCATAATTCATGCAAAACTAATCAATAACCAATGCAGGAAAAATGACTAGCACTACATTAACATTTTAACTGCTACTGTAAACAATACACAAGGTTGTTTACATTATTAATATGTAATAGCATAGCAGACTTGTGATTTGGGAAAGCTGTTAATTATTGGCCTATGCTGTCTATTTATCAACTGAATATTTTAAAGAAATGGATTTTTAAATGCAGTTGTCGGGACCTTACTTGTCCTGTGGCCAATTTTCCGGCATTTCTCTGGACTGGCATTGAATCACTCGAGTCATGGTGAGTACTGGGACATACTGAGTCATCAGCCATCCAAATACCATACAGTTATTTTATTATTTAACCATACCTCCCAAAAAAATATGTTTTTATGTATGTCTCCTAGCTCATATATATAATGTGTGTGTGTGTGTTAGGGCTGGGCGATAAAACGATAACGATAATTATCGCGATATAATTTTTCTCGATAAAACGATATCAAGAGGTCGATAAATGTTCGATAATGTTTATGCGCCAAAGGCGGAACGAAACTCATTTGAACCGCGCGCGCCTCACGGACTGTTTATCCGCTCGGCTCAAAGTCCAAACAGCAGCGCGCGCGAGCTCACTAGAGCAGACCCTTCATATACTGTCTATGGAGCAGACGCGTTTACTCTGATCGCCTCGCTCACGAGATCCAGTGAGAAGCGCTTGAGTTAAGCAAAGAACACAAATGTTTAAAGGCAGATGAAACACCGCTGACAAACAGGAGAAACACTGCGCGCAACGATACAGTCAGAATCTGAATTGATACTGAATCCATTTAGCCTACCATGGATTTACTGTAAGGTTAGCCTAGTAATATTAACTGCATCGTGAAATGTGGGATATATATATTGAATTGTATAATATTATTAATGTAGACAATGTATTAAATGACTAATGGAATATAATTACAGTATTTAATAATGTATTTAACTGTTAGGCTACTGTTTTTCATACAAATACCATAGAAACCATAAAGTTACATTTTGCCATGATAGTGAGGTGCTATAAGTTAGGCTATGCCTGGTTTTATCTGTGGTTATCATGATCTAAATGCATGATACTGGATGACCAATGGTTTTTATAAAACTCAAACAGTCAGAATATTACATTTTACCAAATAAAAATGTGGTCGTTACTTTTTTTTTTAAAACAGATGTTACTGTTTTTGTTAATGAACATACATTTAACATGGTAGTATTAGCTTGAGTTAGGATGCAGATTTACTGTCAACTCACTGTCAAATATGCATTTCGAGACAAAAGATGTAATTTGAATATTGCAGCATGCACTGCAAACTGTGCTGAAGAAATATTTTTCTATTCAGATATTAATTTTGTTAAGGAAAAATGACAAATGTTTGAATGTTCTACCTCAGATTTGTGAAATGTTCACCTGTTTGGCAAGTGTTTGTCATGATATGTTCTGACAATAAAGAGTAACGTTAGTTTAAAACCACAATTAACGCTCTGGTTTATACAACTTTCACTTAGGAGCAAAAATCTGCCTTTAAACTTGAAAGAAATAAAGATTTGACATTTATCGTGATAATTATCGATTTCGACTGATATAAAAAAAATATCGTGATAATTTTTTTGGGCCATATCGCCCAGCCCTAGTGTGTGTGTGTGTGCATATCTTGAGTGATTAGAAGATTCTACATTTTATTGGCTTTTCATTAGTAACTACTGTAAGAATCATGGAAAACAAACTAGTAATGACTCAAGTGTTACTACATACTTCTAAAGAAATTTTCTAAAAGTATACCATTTAAAAGTTCACCAAAAATCTCAAACGCTTGAAATGAATTTTTGTGTTTGGTTGCACAAATCATGACTAGATCATGTAGTGAGTCATTACTAGTTAGTTCCCATGATCTTCGCTTTAGAATATGGATCCAAATAATTAGTAATTCCCATAGAAGTATGTAGTAAAACTTGAGTCATTACTAGTTTGTTACCATGATTCTTACAGTATGAAAAGCCAATAAAGTGTAGAATCTTCCACAGGAAAATTGGCCACAGGACAAGTAAGGTCCCGACAACTGCATTTAAAAATCCATTTCTTTAAATTATTCAGTTGATAAATAGACAGCATAGGCCAATTATTAACAGCTTTCCCAAATCATAAGTCTGCTATGCTATTACATATTAATAATGTAAACAACCTTGTGTATTGTTTACAGTAGCAGTTAAAATGTTAATGTAGTGCTAGTCATTTGTCCTGCATTGGTTATTGATTAGTTTTGCATGAATTATGAAAATTTTCAGTAGTTCTCTGGGAAGCATTAAAAAAAATAGTAGTTATTGATTAGTTAATAGTGAACTACCACTTTCATCTGTGCGCTATTACTTACTAATTCGTTAATCAGTGTTTCTTGTTAGTTAATAATAGTTACTAGATTGTTAATATTGTGTTAATCATTGGTTCTTGTGTAGTTATTCATTAACGAAGGAACCGTATTCTAAAGTGTTACCTATTTTATCTTTAAAAAAATCTTACCATATCTGTTTGAACATCAGCTGAATGATATTTTAATGTGGCTGAAAAATGTATTTATTTGGCTTTGCATTGTGCTAAAGAACAACACTTAATCGTGGTAAAAGCACGGTAAACAATTGTTCTCCTGCTTCATTTTAGATATGCCTATTTTGCTTGGAATTTTAAGCAATATAACATGTAAAAACATTTAATAACTGCTTCTGCTTATCCCTGTTATCCGACAGGAAAGTGAATACAGGTGATGAGGGGCTGTGAGCGACACACACACTTCAGGAGGTGCTAGTGAGATTAGATTGAGAAGAGGGACCCCAGAGAGGAGCCTCATTAACATATGAATCTTATTCAGCTTGATAGAAAAGAAACAGATCTGGGGAAGAGGCCCAAAATGATTTTTTTTTTAAAGAATCATGAAAGAAAAAAAAATCTAAGCAACATTTGGCTCCCTTCACACACTGTAACATCAATGCAGTGTGAAACTTTCTTGATCTAATATAAATCATGTCACACCTCAAATAACCTGCACTAACCTGTAAAAACATCTCACAGTAGCAGCCATGTTCCTCATACTTTTCCTGTTCTGTGATGACTGACATTTTTGCTGCTCCCATTGGGCAATATGTGAGATAAACAGCATCTGAATCCACAGTCTTTCATTTGAACCAGAGTGTGACTGTCAAATTATTGTTTCTGTACCCTCAATGGATTTGACTGAGTCATATGAATCACGCCAAAGATGAGAGGAGGAGGAGGATGTCTGTGGGATAAATGGAAAACGTATTTACTTCATGTTCCAGTGTAAGAGGAACATTGTCAATATGGGTAGGTGGGTGGCTGGGGAAAGGGGATTATTTTGAGACTGTCATGAGTGGCCTCAGAGGGAAGTGTGAGCGAGAAAGGTTATTCTATATCGGGACACACAGTGAGAGCTCTGTTGAGCCGTGTGAGATGGGCTGAATTGAACTGAAGTACACTACAAGTGCCAGCAAACCATGTCTACAGTATGTGCACTTTGGAGGAATGTGTGCCATTGTGCCTGTCAATGGGGAGGACGTTTTTCAAGTGGGTTGCAAAGAGTGTACAGGGCGTTGGGAGTGGGTGTCTATTGTATGAGTGTGTATTTGTATATTGCGTGCATGTTTCGAGCCCAGATCTTTCTTGTCCTCTCGCTCAATGGGTGGCATCGTTATAGAATATTGTTTCCTCTCCTCAGAAGTGCCATGGAAAGCCGCGGAAACCATGCGAGATGGTAATTACATTAGCTGTGGTCAGCGGGAGAAGTCACGACCCCATTTCCATCAACTCACTTTGATGACAGAACATCAATGTAACACTTACTCCAAGGAGTTTGATAGTAAAAATGACTGTTGGTACACTGAAAGTGAAATGTACGATAAATCCAGGGTGATGTTATTAGTATTCGTCGGAATTTGTATGTAACTTTTACATGGATAGACATTGAAAACTATGATTAGGTCATGATGATTGACTAGTATTGGCCTTTTCTTACTCACTGTTTTTTGAGCATCCCGTCAAATTAAAAATAGTTCAAACTAGTCTTGAACTAGTTTAGTGCTAGACCCATATACAGTATTCGTCAGCCCCCGTGATGGGCCAATATTTGGCCATTTTTGCAATTGCTACTAACATTGGTCGATTACCGATTAACAGAAGAGTTTTATCTCCCAACTCCCTGCCAAGTTCTACTGACAATAGATAGAAAACAAATATGTAACTTTTTGTAAGTGTAATGTCAGTTTTCATTTCATTTCATCAGGTTTGTGTGCAAATCAAATTGTAATTACATTTTAATTATATAAATCAGCATTATATCAGCTGTCAGACACCCTAGGTATCACAACCCACGCAGACTAATTTTAAAATTTGACATTTGTTTAAAATGATGTTGCTTCTTACATGATTCGTAACACATTCAAAGTGAAATGTACAGTGAGTGGCACTAAAAGCACCTCCAGTTTGATCTGAAACAGATAAATGTGAATCTGGCTACATTTTATTATGTTTGTTATTGTTATTGAGCAAACGAATCATAGAAGTTCAGAAATGAAATGCCCAGTGTTTGGCGCTAAAAGGTTAATACTGTGCGTCCCCCAAGGGTCCATATTGGGCCCCATGCTGTTTTCTCATACATGTTTCCCTTGGGGTCCATTTTCAAAAAATTTCCTTCCATTGTTATGCGGATGATGTACAAATCTATTTGCCTGTCAAAACAAATGACAAAGTCTCAATTTAGCCATTGCTTAACTGCCTGACAGATTTAAACATAGGCTGGATCAGAACTTTTGCACTTTAAACACTTTGTCAGAAAACTACAACTCTTTACACACAAATACTTGCAAATACTTCTTGTGGATATATCAAGCTGCACAAGAAGGTTAGAGACCTCAGATGTGAAGGAAGAATGCTGCAAAACCAGCCTTCAGAACGCCCAACAGAGCCAAAAATATTATTGACATCCAGCATTCAAAACCAGAGATCTACAGAACATGCAGACCATACTAAGGAACTAAATACACCAGATCTCAAGATAATAACCACTTTTCACAAACGGTTCAGGCTCAGTGGTGATTCATATTCATATGAAGAATGAAAAATAGAGAACCTCTTTATTGTTAACGCTCACTGTCCTGGAGGGAGTTTCCTAACAGGCCCCAGTGGACACAGAGCTCTGACTGTGAAGCCCACAGCAGGACACTGTCAGCACTATACACCAGACCTGTCTGAGAGAAAGCCGTATGTAAAAGCGAGATTTTGCTTGAAAATCATAAAAAGACTCCCTCCTTTTACTAACTTTGGAATACTTACAAGATGGAATACTTACATTGTCTGAATATCCATTTCAAGCTAGGATTTTCGTTTGTTAATGCCTCATAGAGGTCGACCGAAAGGGGATTTTATTGATAACGATAACTATGATGAACCACACCGGCCGAAAACCGATTAATCAACCGATATTTTTTTTAAATAGATACTGAAGGAAAACAAATTCTCACTCTAAAAAATAATTCAGTGGCTTAGTAAATATCACAATAATTAACTTTATTAACTTAATAAAATCTCTGAATATCATTTACTTGATAGTTTGAGTTGAACATACCAAAATAATTGACTAAAAATCCAACAGTTAATTTTGTCTGAAATTTACAGTTATATTTACCAGTTGGTTATAAACTAATGTAAATAGATGGTAACAATCGTGACATTAAATATTTGGGTTGGTGTTTTTGTCACACTGTTTTGACTGTTTGAGCTACTGATATTAGCGTCCTCTCAGCCTCGACGGCAAACATACTGCAGTTCTTTCTCTGCCACTGCAGCATCTAGTCAACAAATTAATTACTTTATAATGATATGAAAGCACGTATGGTAGTGTACTGGATAACATACCGTTTCATTGTCTGTTTAAAATCCGCATCTGAAGTGTCCCGCTCTGTGCAGCAGCAAAACAAAAGGTGTCAAAACAAACACCACGAGGCGTCAGTGAAAGTTTTTATTTTGCCTCTAGAGGCCGCTCTCTTCTCAGCGCACTTGTAATGTGTAATGACAGCGGATCCTTCTCAGTCCAGCAACGGTCGCAACCCAGAAAAACTATCAGTATATGGATTTTTTGCCGAAAACCAATTGTTCCAGCGATTGGTTATAGGTGCCGATTAATCGGCAAAACCAATCAATCGGTCGACCTCTAGTCACCACAACACATATACAGAAAACTAGAGGAAACTCTTTTGGTTTATATAAATCAAGGAATTTACACTTAAACTAACCTAAACTAATTAACTAAATTGTTGGATAATTGGATTACTGCCTTGTGATGGTGTAACTTCATGAACATTTAAAATTGTGTTCAAAACAATCTCACACCGAGCCAATAAGCCTGTTCAGGCCCTGCTATAGTACAAAAAGTATTACCTTCAATTAAAATTGATGTGGGTTATTATAAGCAACCACCCAACAACCACTATCACCCTTTATACAACCCTGAACTACCGATTTCAAAATAATGTGCTAGACACGCACAACATCTTAGCAACAGCACAGCAAAGCCATAGAAACCTGCACCACACTAGGACAATGGACGATGAGTTTTCAATTTTAGATTTTCTCTTCCAGTTTTGTTGCTATAAATAGCTTTTAAGACAAAAAAATGATAATAACAACACTGAAACTAAATAAAAGAGAGAAAAAAATATATTTATCAACATTCTCAAAGACTGTTAGGTCCATAATGAACAGCCTGCACTTGGAGACTGGCTAAATGTTAAATAGACATTAAGTGGGCACTCAGCCCTGGTGCCTCATGGGATTAACTCTGTGTTTACTGAGAAACACAGTCTCCACTGCCCACTGACTTATACAAAATCACCCCAAATCCATTCTCACCACAGCACGAATCACATAAAGGGGTTTATCTCTAAGACGGTGCAAGAATCCAAACACAGACATTACCTAGGAGAAAGTCTGCCGGTGGCGGCAGAGACATACAGAGAAATGTGGAGTTTAGATAGATGTTGATAAATTGGATTACAGGTTTATATGTTGTTTATGTGCGTCAAGGCAGTTGAATGGCTTCAGGACATAATGATAGAGATTAATGATGACTGAACCCAACAAACTGAGTAGTTTCTTCACATTTTCTTAGAGAATTCTTTTGCTCTGTGAGTGGATTTATTGCTCTATTGTCTTGAGGGATTTGTTCACCCAAAAATGAAATTTCAGTCAATATTTACTCACCCTCATGTTTCAAACCAGTTAATTTGTTCTATTGAACACAAAAGAGTTTATTTTAAAGAATGTTGGTAACCAGACAATTGACACATGGCCATTGATTTCTATAGTATTTTTATCCCCTACTATGGAAGTCAATGGCTATCGTCAACTGTCTGGTTACCAACATTCATCAAAATATCTTCTGTGATCAATAGAAGAAAGAAACTAGTACAGGTTTGGAACATGAGAGTGAGTAAATTATGACAATTTTTTTTATTTTTGGATGAACTATCCCTTTTAATGTTTAAGTATAAACAAACTGGGTGTGCATTTTTTTTTATCTTATCTAGTTGAATCTTGTATAACTTGAATTTGAAATTGGTTGAATTATTCTGATGAGTTAAAATAATGATCATATTTTTGACAATGTGGATGTAACGCTTAGTTCAAGGAAGATGGTGATTCAATAACATAAGATTAAATATAACTCTCAGATTAAACAGCCAATATGCAAGACAGCGTGCTGACAAACAATACCAGACCACAACTGAATGACAAGGAGGAACTTAAATACACTGTGATGGTGAGACAAAATAACGAACAGCTGTAATGATTAGTGTTAGTGTCCATGGTAACTGATGAGTGGCAGGAAACTAGAACAAAGGAACACATGTGATTAACGAAAACAAACAGAACATAATGTTGACAGTGGAACACAAAAGGACATTTTTTGGCCCACTGATCTATATGACTAGATTGCTCATCATGACATCATAAAAAGTGAAGCCACTGCGCCGTCATATTGGTTTCCCCTAGTATTCCCTGACATTCTATTGAATTAATAGGAAATCATCAGATTTGTATGAGAAAACATAACCTAACAAGTCAGCTTTTTTATATCGGTCATATCATCCATATCAATGTTATATATCATCATATCGTCACTCCAGCCTTAAACTTGTATAGTTTTTTTGCCAGTGTATTTAAAAATTAAAAACGAGTTGTCAATCGAATATATAACAATACAATATTTAGTGTATAATTTTACCCCAAAATTCAGCATATTGACACAAAATGAGAACTGCAAATCCACCTTCCCGCTGTCTGGAGTCCAGTTGTTTCTGTGAATTGCAACGATTGCATTTGCTTACCTGTTCTGTAGCTTTCGGCAGTCTGTAAAAATATACCTCAGATTTCTAGTCAAATCTATTTATATAGTCGATCTCAAAGCTCTTTCCCATTTTAGATGTGTTTTGTGTGTTTTTTGCGGCATTCACACTAAAAACCAATGTTGCCACTCAGTCTTTTTGCCACTCAGTGGGCGTAACCGCAGTCACTCCAGGCGACGGTGACGTCACGCGCATACCCTCAATAAGGTATGTATTGTAATCGTTAATGCATATTCAAATCAATTTCTGATAAAAATCCCAAGTATGTTCATGCTTAATATTTCCTGCATAATTACATACATAAATAAATCTATTTCACGTTAGTTCAGTTACCTGTGTGTCGGTAGTGTGCCGTAGACACACACACCCATCTTAACTATTTCGATATATCGATTATTCTGCTAAAAAAATATCATAAGCATTACAGAAAATGTTCGAAGTATCAATTAATGTACATACATATATCTGAAAAACGATTCATGTGCGACTGATCCGCTGCAAATCGGGTGATTTTAGGGCAATGTTTGGCTGTAAGTCAATGATGCCCTCTGTCGGTAGAGAATCGTAAGATGGCCCCTGGAACACTTCCAGAGGCTTCAATGAGCCAATGAGCAATCCAGCCATTTATATGGATCCGTTTTTTGGCCATGACTTGAAAGTTAATGGGTCCAATGTTGTTTTGGACCCCATTGACTTTCATTGATATAAAACAGTTGAGACATTCTTCAAAATGTCTGAAGAAGAAAGTCAGACTGCAGGTTTTGGGACAACATGAGTGTAAGGGACATCTGAATATTCATGTTTGTGTGAAGTATTCCTTTAAGTAAATATTATATAGTTCTTATCTGATCAGTCATATTAAATAATACTTCTGACTTGTATTCAATTTAGAATTTACCACCTGAAGCACATTTTAGGTTAACAACCAAAACATTTTTTACATGTGAAAATAGAAAATGCTGATTAAAAGAAAATCAGAAATAAAGATGGGATTCCATTTTTCTCATCTCAAATCTCGTTTCATTCTCAAATGTTATTTAGGGGTTTGCTGTGCTGCATGCATAAAAAGAAGAACTGTTACAGTATATTTGTACTTGAGCATGTTTGTGGTGTTCATGTAAAGCTTGTGTCTGATATTAGGGTCTCAGCAGGGTATTTGAGTCTCTCTGGATTTGCCAATTACCCGCTCCCAGTCAAGTTGGGTCACAATGAAAGAGGTTCGACCTATTTCTCTGTGAAAAGCTGTAGCAGCCTGAATAGACAGACTTCAGAGAACAAACTATAGCCCCTGCCCTGAGCGACCTCTTCTTTCTCGTGTGCCTGAGAAGAGCCCAAACGTACACAATGCACATGCTTTGCTCCGCCATCCAGCCTGGTTAACACACTAAATAAAGTTAAATTAAATTATTCCACTATTTCACTGAATTTTTGCAGAAGAGTAAAAGGCCAAAAACTTGCCACCATTGGTAACTTGTAAATTATTTGCAAGTTTTTTTTTAATTGTATTTCAATATTGCAGTATTATTTCAATATTATTATTCCAAATGTAACATTCAGCTATTTCTGCCTAACTGGTACAGAAATAAAGAAAAGACTGAGGTGTTTTGCAATTAAACTTCAAATAACTTTGTGCACTGGCATGATTCTTTTTTGCAAAAGTAATTAATTAGGATTAACAAATGTAGTTTCTCGAGATATGATTTAACATGCCATTAGTTAACTCATGCCCATCATGTGTAATGGAGAGTTAGAGTGACACTTTGAAATCAAGAATTGTGCGACAAATTGCCAATCCTTTGCATTATTCATTGTTAAATAAACGTGCCTTACCTGATTTCAGTCGATGTTAAGCTCCAGCTGGCTCATGTCACAAGAGATGAACAGGGTGACACCAACACGCAAACTTTTCCACGCACTCCGTGACTGAGCGCGTCACCCTCCTCCCTAATCAAGCGGTGAGCGCGCGCCACATCTACGTGCACTGGCAGGAACGCGAACTAGAACGACCACTATAACTTAAGTTAACACGAGAATGAGGATCTTATTTCTATTTTAAAAGGGGAACCCTTAAAACTTTAATTAGTGTCCATGCTACAATTATTACATAAAAATGCAATCACACACGTGTAAGAGTTTAGCTGGTCATATTTATAGGCCATATTTAATTCCAGGCATTAGGCTATGGGAGGCATTTTCGCACCTAGGTAAATTTCACAGATCATAACTGTGTTTCATTACCTTATATATCGTTCATATAAATAACCATTATAGCTATATATATTTTAAACATTTTATACATAATACATTTAAGACTGATTACAAAAATAGGAATAAACATAGCGATTCAAATAAGTTATAATCAAATGTGATGTGACAAAGTTTTTGGAGTAGGCCTACTTACCACCATACAATGGCCTATATAGCCTATATTCTTCATACTATTCTGTGGTAATATACAGTAAGAGTTAGCATTTTACATGTAGGCTATTATGCATTACTCGCTTTTTAATTGCTAAAGGAACAGCTTGTAGCGAAACTTAAAAAGACTAGACCTGACTTTCTATATGTCGACTCCGACGTTTTTGCCAGGAAAATCAAAAGGATGTGACGTTTACGCGCTTCCGAGAGCATCTTACGTTAAGGGATAATTCAAATTATAGTCTCACATAGCCAGATCTTTCTCGAATATGGCCTACTTTGCTACTGTGTAATTTTAATTAGTCTCACCTAGCTGTCGTCGGAATGCCGGTGAATTGCATAGCTTAAACATATTCACATCACTATGATCAGATGCTTTCTTAAATGCAGTTTTCTCACTGCTGTCATTTTTGTTGTGTGTGTATTTTGTTATTGAGAGGAAAGCGAGCACTTACATTCATCGTATTGCAGCAGCATGGACGGCGCCCGGATGTTTCTTAATAGTATCGCTGCAAAGGTATTTCCAACTTCTTTTACTTCTAAGCAAAAAAAAATGAGAGAGAAAAAAACTTTGTTGTGACTCGTGAGTACATGGGGCATTGAATCACGTCCAGTCTTTTTTTTTACGTGTGTGATATGCACGAGTGCTATGGCAAGCCGTTTTAACTTTTATTCATTTTCAGGATATGAATCCTTGATATCAACAATTCAATTTTCACTAGTTAAAATTATAATTATTGATATCAACAATTACATTTTTGATATCAAGAATACAATTGTTGATATCAACAATTGCATTCTTGATATCAACAATTGCATTCTTGATATCAACAATTGAATTCTTGATATCAACAATTTAATTGTTGATATCAATAATGTAATTCTTGATATCAAGAATGTAATTCTTGATATCAAAAATGTAATTGTTGATATCACAAATGTAATTCTTGATATCAACAATTATATTTTCACTAGTGAAATGTCACCATAGGCTGCCATTCAAAATCAATTGTTGATATCAAGAATTACATTTGTGATATCAAGAATTACATTTTTGATATCAAGAATTACATTTTTGATATCAACAATTACATTTTTGATATCAAGAATTACATTTTTGATATCAACAATTACATTTTTGATATCAAGAATTCAATTGTTGATATCAATAATTATATTCCTGATATCAAGAATTAGATTGTTACTAGTAAAAATGCGAATTCCTGATATCAACAATTGAATTGCTACTAGTAAAAATGTTTATTCTTGATATCTGAAAATGTATTATTGATATCAATATTATTTCAGATATCTAAAATGGCTTTCTTACTAGTAACAATCACATTCATGATATCAGAAATTAGCATTGTCACTAGTGAAAATGTAATTATTGATATCAAATATTAACATTGTTACTAGTAGCAATTCAATTGTTGATATCAAGAATAGACATTTCAACTAGTGACAATTTAATTATTGATATCAGGAATTCCCATTTTTACTAGTAACAATTGCATTCTTGATATCAACAATTGAATTCTTGATATCAAAAATGTAATTGTTGATATCAACAATTGATTTTGAATGGCAGCCTATGGTGACATTTCACTAGTGAAAATACAATTGTTGATATCAAGAATTACATTTTTTATATCAAGAATTCAATTGTTGATATCAAGAATGCAATTGTTGATATCAAGAATTCAATTGTTGATATCAAGAATGCAATTGTTGATATCAAGAATGCAATTGTTGATATCAAGAATTCAATTGTTGATATCAAGAATTCAATTGTTGATATAAAAAAATATAATTGTTGATATCAACAATTGCATTCTTGATATCAACAATACATATCCTGGAAATGAATAAAAGTTAAAACGGCTTGCCATACGAGTGCCAGGCCAGGACGAGCAATAAGTTCTTGGCTGCAGTTCACTTAATGACCGCTGGAGTCGCTAATAACAAGTGTTTCTGAATTCTACATGCCCCTTAAAGGGTTCACCCAAAAATGTCATTTTATGTCATTTTACATATGTCAAATTAATGTCATTAATGACCTCATTTCTGTCCCTCCATTGAAAATGTATGTACGGTATACTGTCCTTGTCCAGAAATTAAATAAAGACATCATCAAAGTAGTCCATGTGACATCAGTGGGTTAGTTAGAATTTTTTGAAGCATCGAAAATACATTTTGGTCCAAAAATAACAAAAACTACGACTTTATTCAGCATTGTATTCTCTTCCGGTTCTGTTGTCAAGCCACGTTCAGTGACGCTGCTGACGCTGCTGACGTGTTATCTGGTGAGCCCGAGCTTCGTTTACAGTCTGAGGGAGACGCACAGAACCGGAAGACAATACAATGCTGAATAAAGTCGTAGTTTTTGTTATTTTTGGACCAAAATGTATTTTCGATGCTTCAAAAAATTATAACTAACCCACTGATGTCACATGGACGACTTTGATGATGTCTTTATTTCCTTTCTGGACAAGGACAGTATATCGTACATACATTTTCAATGGAGGGACAGAAAGCTCTCGGACTAAATCTAAAATATCTTAAACTGTGTTCCAAAGATGAACGGAGGTCTAACGGGCTTGTGACGACATGAGGGTGAGTCATTAATGACATAATTTTCATTTTTGGGTGAACTAACCCTTTAACATTACAAAAAATGTTTACAGTGAAGTGTGTGGCAGACTGGCAGTACATTATTTATTTATGTTTGTTTTTTATTCTATTTTTGTCTTTACATTTCCTTATATTCTATATTGTTTCCTATTTTACAGCACTTTGGGTCAACTTTTGGTGTTTTAAATGTGCTTTATAAATAAACTTGGCTTGGTTTGACACGATATCCTCCAAAACTTGCAATCTAAGCAGTGGAGACCACTCCAGCACTTAAACTGGGGTACTCTCTCAGTTAGTTCCACTCATTTTCACAGCTTTTCAAACTCATTATTACTGTAGCTGCAGCCATGTCAGGTCCCTCTGAGTGCTCACTTAAAGCCATTTAAACCAAGTCTATTTAAACTGCAGGGTCCGCGGGACACCAACGAGTGCACGGCTGCAAAGTGCTTATCCTTCTGGCTCAGAATTCAGAGGCCTTAATATGTGTGTACACCTATGTTAGGGATTTTCTGCTCACTTTTGGAGACAGGGGTTGGAGGTGCTGTTCACCGTTCACGAGATGTGTAATTTACTTTGCTTACCCAGGCTGAACATAAACTAGCAGAGGTCAACACTAAGAGGGTTTCCGAGTAGGCCATATTTCTTAGTATTTTTCCTTCCCGAATTACCTTTAAAAGTGAATATGAATGACCTTAGAGTGTCGGGAATTACTAATCAGAGTTAAAATGAACTCTACTATACTTAACATGCTGTAATTGCTTTTTAATCTTGGTTCAGGAGGGCAGTTAATGTCCAGCCATGCACGTAATTGGTCCTTCTGGTTTCTCTTAGTTATTACATGCAATTGCTGGATAGCTCTGTTTGAATCCTATTACAAAAATGTTGTCATGATTCATAATGTGCGATTACAATACTGGGTGATATAATACTTCAGTATAACCCTAAATTCATTCATGCAAAGTGCTTCCTCATATTTTGTAAGTATTGATTGAAAGCTGAAAGTTATTGTGAAATCTCATTTTGGATACATGCTGACTATAGTTTTGTTGAATGAATCTATTGCTTGTGCATTTTTACATTTCGTTGCGTTTTAAAAATACAAAACATATGGTAATGATGTTTATTTTCATGATACACTGCAGTTATTTAAGTGACTTAGTAATCAGCCTTATTTATTTAATTATATTTATATTTTTTGTGCATGACCCCTCAGGATCTTATGAAGCCCTTAAAGGGACATAATAGACAGACAGACAGACAAACGGATGGATGGATGGACAGATAGATGGATGGATGGATGGATGGATGGACGGATGGACGGACGGACGGACGGACGGACTGATAGATAGATAGATAGATAGATAGATAGATAGATAGATAGATAGATAGATAGATAGATAGATAGATAGATAAATAGATAGATAGATAGATAGATAGATAGATAGTTCTCTCACAAAAGAAAAAAACTTTGGTTTCTTTTGCAATCAATCAATAAGATAAATAAGAAGAGAAAAGTAATAAATGGAAAAAAAAATACACGATTGGCTTGGACAATTCACTTTCTTCAAAGCATTGCTAGTGAAGAAAATGCCCCCTTATCCCACCCACCTACAAAAAATTCTACCCCTGTAATTATGGATAATGCAAATGTGCTCCTCTCTTTTGTGTTTTGTATACGGCAGGCTGGGGTTCAGACCCCCTCTTTGCGGATTACGCTGTGGAAAGACAGTTTTGCATTAGAAGGATCAGAGTGCACACGAGGGACGTTCTGAAACCTCATTCACTGCCTAGGACACTATTGTCCTAAAAGATGCCTTTTTTGTTGTCATGGTGATGTTGACTCTGTGGAATGCTCAAAGTCACTTAATGAGCTGCGCCGTTGGTCTCATTCCATTGTAAATCACGTCTGATGTGTGTATTTTAAGCTGGCACTCGGACAAATATAGATAGCAATTAAAACACATCAATCACAGCATTCGGAAAAAAGTCTCCTCTACATTTAACAACACCTTTTGTCTTTACATATTTCTGCATTTTGAGTATCTCTCAGATGTTGCATTACGACTGGCAAGGACTGTTTTGCATTTCTTTGAACTTTGACCTTGAGTGAGCTACTTCCTTTTAGTGAAGTTTCAAAAGTAAATGGAATGGGAAATTTTGTTCATTTAAATGAAACCGTTTGAAGATTATTTTATAGGCTAACTAAATGGTTCTTATATCCCACTGTATGTAATATTTCTCAGGACAGGTTTATTTTTGAAAGTCGATTTGTGTATAGACATGCTGTCACACTATATAGGGTAAGTTGTTACAATGGAACCTGCCATTAAAGGGGTAGTTCACCCTAAAATGAAAATTAAGTCATAAATTACTCACCCTGGTGCCGTACTCCCCTTTTTTATGGACCACAAAAGGAACACTTTTAAACAATGGCTGAATCCCAAATGACCCCTAAACCCTCAATCACTATTCCCTACGTTAGTCCACTAATACAGTTCACTTTATGGTGTGGGGTGAATGAAAACAAGTGAGCGAATTCGGACAGTCGTTGAACTTATATTGGCTGTACATTCGGTGTTGCGGTGCAATGTGGGATTGAATGAGTGCACTCGATAATGTCCACTATGGTTTCAGACATCATTACAAATGTCTGTCACCTCAGATAATGCCCTAATTGAGGGTATGGGAGCGATTTTCTGATTCAGCCATTGTGTCTCTCTTGCGCATAAAATGGCAGTGAATAGAGACCACCATTAAGCTTTTTTTTTAAAAGACACAAAGGTATCACAAAATTATCCCATGGGACACCTGTCGTATATTCCAAGTGTTCAGGGGCATACGATATGAAATTTGATATATTATTTAACGAAAATTCTGACCTTGGCCGTTGGTCTTCTGTGTATGGCCGTACAACGTGTTCATTCTTATATTAGCGCTGCAGTTCACCCAGAAGAAGCACACAAGTTGTGAGAAATCAAGATAAAAAAAATAAAAATAAAAAAAAAACGACACAAAATACAACGCCTAGAAATCCCCAAAATAGTATCTGTGTACTTTCTTTGTATGTTGTCTCTTCTGTTGAACTAAAAAATGTGAAGAATGTTTGTACCCATTGACTTTCATAGTAGGATACTATGGAAGTCAGTGGGTGCTGCAACTGTATGATGACTGACATTCTTCAAAATATCTTCTTTTGTGTTCAGCAGAAGAAAGAAACTCATACAGGTTTGGAACAACTTGAGGGTGAGTAAATGATGACAGAATTTTAATTTTGGGGTGAACTGTCTCTTTAATGACATGCTTTGCCTCCAGTAATATAGTAGGCCTACTGCCCTCTAGTGTAAGTGTAATAGACAAACCACAGGAGCAGCATGGGAGCACTTGAGCATGTACAGCGCATCCTGGACGCAGCACTTCCATTCAATATCAACAATCACACACGCCTCCAACATAGTAGAAGTGCTCGCGGCTTTAGTAAGACCAGGCTGCTGTTAGAGATAACACAGTCAGGAGACTCGTGATGCCTGCAGAGTCTCTGATGGCGGTTGGCACGTCTCACTCACTCACGTAGAGAAGGACAGACAGCTGAATGTGGGTTTAGACAAAACTGTTGAAGCTTTTGAAACCTCAAGCACTGTGATGAGGCAGAGAGGGGAGGCACAGCATTGAAAAACAGTATAAACAAGGTAATACACTGAACAAAATTATAAACGCAACACTTTTGTTTTTGCCCCCATTTTGCATGAGCTGAACTCAAAGATCTAAGACGTTTTCTATGTACACAAAAGGCCTATTTCGCTTAAATATTGTCCACAAATCTGCATGTCTAAATCTGTGTTAGTGAGCACTTCTCCTTTGCCGAGATAATCCATCCACCTCACAGGTGTGGCATATCAAGATGCTGATTAAACGGCATTATTATTGCACAGGTGTGGTATTATTGCTGGCCACAATAAAAGGCCACTCTAAAATGTGTGTGTGTGTGTGTGTGTGTGTGTGGGGGGGGGGGGGGGGGGGTCTGCAGTTCGTCGTCGTAACCGACTTGAGTGGACAAATGCTCACATTTGAAGGCGTCTGACACTTTGGAGAGGTGTACTCTTCACGGAAGAATCCCGGTTTTCACTGTACAGGGCAGATGGCAGACAGCGTGTATGGCGTCGTGTGGGTGAGCGGTTTGCTGACGTCAACGTTGTAGATCGAGTGGCCCATGGTGGCGGTGGGGTTATGGTATGGGCAGGCGTATGTTATGGACAACAAACACAGGTGCATTTTAGTGATGGCATTTTGAATGCACAGAGATTCCGTGACGAGATCCTATACAGTAAAACTGCACATTTTAGAGTGGCCTTTTATTGTGGCCAGCCTAAGGCACACCTGTGCAATAATCATGCTGTCTAATCAGCATCTTGATATGCCACACCTGTGAGGTGGATGGATTATCTCGGCAAAGGAGTAGTACTCAGTAACACAGATTTAGACAGATTTGTGAACAATATTTGAGAGAAATAGGCCTTTTGTGTACATAGAAAAAGTCTTAGATTTTTAAGTTCAGCTCATGAAAAATGGGGGCAAAAACAAAAGTGTTGCGTTTATAATTTTGTTCAGTGTATTAAAAGTGTACACGAGTCATTTTTTTCAGTCAGCTATAAATAATAGACATTTCTGCAACAACAACAAAAAACACTCATCGTGAGATGAAGACTATCTGTGTTCACATACTGTATTGTCAAATGTCCAATAAGGCTGTTCTATTTTCTGTTCGACAGCGACATGTTAACCAGCAGTCCAAAAAGTTGTTTTGTTGAGATTTGTTGCTTTTTAAAAAAAAAAAAAAATGTAGGGCGGGACTTGATTTTGTCTATGGGGAATTAATTGGCTGGTTGTGGTTTGCTATTGCTGTGATGTCCTGTGATTGACATGTGATTGACAGGTTGCCCCGCCCTCACAACAGTAAACACATTAGGCTTGTTCGACTTGAACGGGCGCTACACAGACCGATCGGTTTATGACATCAAAGTAACGCGAGAGCGATTGAAAGGCATGCGGAGCCGTCTGCTCTCTAATCACTCTCGCTGTTTTTTGATGTCATTCACCGATCGGTCTGTGCAGCGCCAGTTCAAGTCGAACAAGCCTAAAATCAGAGAAGAGATGAGCTACAAGAGGGAGGGGAAGTTATTTTGATAAATGATGTAAAAAAAATCTTATCAAACAAATTATAAAGTGCACAGATAAATCATTTCTAAAAAAACACTGCAATATTCCATAAAAAATGTGAACAAGATTTGATTTCAAGTTTTTGATTTGGTGACTTTAGGTATTATCTTTCTTCTAGTCATGGCCAGTTTAGTGCAGCAATAGTAACAGAGTGCAGTGATCACCTCTTCTCTCCGTTCCAGTAAAATCACAAAATGAAGTGCAACTATATACCACACCATTTTTGATGTACAGTTATAGCCTACCGATATACAGATGCAATTTTGACTTGTTTGTTTATAAAAAAAAACTGTCAACATTTTTCTCTTTAAAAAAACTCCATTCTAGTGGTGATAAGGGAAGAGTAAGTGATAAGGGGTGAATGAAAATGAAGTAATCAAGAGCTTTACTTAGAGTTGTCTGCTCTCTTTAGCTGTCATGTATCTCAGTCTCTCACACTCTTACATCATGCTGCAGAAGGTTATCAACTAATTTAATTCCAGGCAATGTGTTTGTGAATTCCGAGCTGTCAATAACACAGAACTCGGCACAGGCACCATGGGCGAAGTCATTGCACACTAGAGGGCACTCACTTGCTTTGAGTTGGTCTTTGACAGTCTTATGCCTATATGCTTAGATGAAATGAGATTAAATATACATTATTGAAGCAAATCCAGAACTTACCCTAATATAAGAGGAAAAAGTGACCCATATATATATATATATATATAAGGATTATTGCATGAATACTGCATACTTTGGTTTTCCATTCTTTATTTTTGAAAACTATTAGATGTTTTAAATATACTATTTTCTAAGTTAACTATGTTACTCAATACATGTCCAGCTATAAATGTTTTTTTTTTTTTTTATGTAATTGAGGCTGAAGGCGAGTTGAGGACCTATGTGCAGTTTAATTGACAAATAGTGAGCCAGATGCACAACAAACAAATCTAGGACATGAACTAGAGCAGACTTGAACTTGACTTGAACAGCCGGTTACAAAGACAAAGCTAAGGCACAATGGAAACATAAGGGATATATACTGTATACACACAAGGGCTAATGACTTATCAAGACACACCTGAAAGTAAAGAACACAATGAACCAATAAGAACATGACGCAAGAAAAAAAGGAACTAATTAAAACAAGAAAAATGAAGCAAGGAAAGCACATGACAAGACAACATGAGGGAATTATTTTCAAAATAAAAGACATGAAAATATGAATGTAAAAAAAAACAACAACAGATGTGACATTTCATTTTAGTCTGTTTAATATTGATATTTATTTGGTTTTGAATGGTACAACAATACAAAATGATCATGTTTTAAATATTGTGTTTTAAAGTGTTTTTGGACTGTCCCAACATTTTGTTTCAGGGTCCCTTAATATTTTTCATGCCCTATTTTGTCTTCAAGAATGCGTGCACGAAAAAAAAAAAATTATTATTCACGGCACAGCAGAACACAAATATATAGTCAGACAGAGCCGACAAGTTATTTAATAAAGGATTTTGTGTGTTAATAATTAATCTACAATTAAAGTACAGCAGATGAACATTCAAGCCGGCCATTGTGCAGACCTCAGCCCGCTCCTTCTGCAAGGCGCTGAGGCATTTAAGACTGGCTTCAGAGCATTCGTATTAGCTGCATGCTGATGAAACAAAAGCACTCCTGGAGAGTGGTCTCTGATCTGCCTTTCCGCTATTGTGTTTTTTGCTGAACAGGACCTCCAATGCTGCTCGTAATTATTTTAACAACTAATTAATTAATTTGTTCCATTGTTCTAATTTTAACCATTTAGAGGCCCGGAAAATCATCAGTAATGATGGCAACACTCTATATCTTCAACTAAAATATTCGTAACCGTCTCTGAAACAGAAAAGAGAATAATTGTTTTACTGATGAAAATTAATTATATTAGTGCCACAAATTTCACTGGCACTTGTTCCATCATTGTGTATTTGCAATGAAGTGCTTGTAACCTTCATTTGCAGCAAATAAAATGTTTGATCCAGGCCATCTGTTGCTTGAAAGACTTACAATTCAGTATTTGTTTAATTCATAGCACTTAAGGGAAGAAACCATGGTTACAAGTGTTTAGGTGGCAAATATGGTTATCTCTTCAATCCTGCATTATATACTATTCATTGGACAAAAAGCTTATTTTCAGAGCTTGCTAGCATAGCCTATATTAATTATTTCTTCTCAGTAATGCACTGTTACACTATAAAGCATGTTTACATTCGGTCATTGCAAATTATAGTGGTTTTATTTTCTGTTCATGGCTTTCATAAACTGATTTATATGAGAATTGGTGGTGCTCCAGTGTTCCAGTGCCTTAACAACCACCGCGATACAGCAAACAACTGCATTGAGGAGGTCATTCGTGATCTTATGTGACCGATCATTGCTGCTGTCAAAAAGCTTTTAGTGTCAACCCTTTGGTAAATATGGTGAATGAAGCTGCTCTGAACATGTAGGCTAAGTGTGTGGCAGGATGATTGACAGCTCTCCGGCTGCCTTGTAACCTCAGTTTGATGATCGGTTGCTCCAGCATGTAGGGAATAGATCATGTGTAGCCTTGATCTAGTCTTTTCAGAAGAAAACTGCTTTCATGTCAAGTGGGTTGGATGAGACTTTAATAAATTGTAGCTTGAACAAAAGATTTGTTACATAAAGAATAACTTTAAGTATAGAATATTCCTTGGTTTGAATAAGCCAAGGCATCTCAACTCTGGCCCTTGAGATCCACATTCCTGCAGAGTTTTGCTCCAACATTGATTAAACTCAACTACCTTTCTAGGGCTGCGTCCAAAAGCTTAAAAATGCTGCCTTCGAAGGGTGCGTTGCAAGGACGGCATCAACGTCCGAATCCAATGTTAGCTTTACTTCCTTTCTCCTGAGATACCCTCATCTGATTGATTTTTTGAAGGCAACATAGATGTATCCTTCGCTGCCTTTGATATCCTGTGCTTTCCATTCTGTGACAGTTGAGCTAAAAAAATAAAGATGGTTGGTGATCAGTTTGTGTGTAAATGTGTTTTTGACCAACATTTTCCACTTTTGATGTAATTTCCAGCGAGAAATTACTATTCTAGTGTAGCCTGAGAAAACCCAGACAACTTCCGGCAAATTTGGATTTGCTCTGAAAGTTAGTCTGGCAAAGAGCTCATTCAAGCCCATTTCCAATCCGTCGAAATCGAGGCACCAATCAGAAACGTTGGGGCCGGCTTTACACGATGACGACAGCGCTGGGATTTTGAAGCAGATTTTGTAGCCTACATTACAAAGATGGATGCCGCCGTCGAACATCACTCGTTCGAATCAGCTATCGTGTCTGTTTTAAGCGATTTGAACGTTTCCCCTTTAGTTAAAAACAGGCAAAGAACAACACTCGGAGATGTTTCTCCGCCGCTCTGCAAACGTCATCTCCTTCATCGCTCTGATTGGGTTTAGGTCTATCCGCGACGTCCGTTGGTGACGCCCCTCTGGAAATGATTTGTCTATGACGCTTTGCCAGACCATAACTCAGTTACAACTGAGAATGGTCTGGTTTTAACCAGGCTAATTCTAGTCATTAAAAGGTCATTAAATACAGCTCGCGCTATTTTGTTAGATCATTATACCAATACACTGCCTCAGTCAGCTGCCTAAGCTTTCGGACGCTAGGAATCCCGAAGACCTTTGCTGCGTACTACCAAAGACTATAGAATTATACAAGACGCGTCACTCGTATTGCTTTGAATGGGGAAAAGTGCAGCGCTCAATATGGCGGAATAAGTCCCGCCTTCTAAATAAGAGCCAATCCCTGATTGGTGAAGTCATCGCGACACTGCAGCTGCCGTTAGAAGCTCTGTCAGAGCCGTTAGAGTCAGTCAGACGCGCGCTTCTTCTTGTTCCAGCTTGATCCAGCCTGAAAAATTTAGTTTTCTGTCATGATTTGTGCGTTTAGAAACAAAATTTATGACACAGTTGTTGTCAGATTTCATTGGTGATATCAAATAGGAAATTTAATCATAAGCTTGGCGAACAGTTTTGGAAAGATGGCCGCCGAGTGAAATGACTTGTCTTAAAGGGACTTTGGTACTACTCTCTTGAGGTACTTATTTTGAGTAACAATTGCTTCACGACCACTAAAAAAGTAAGTTCTATATAGTATGAGTGTGTGTATTATGAATGTAATTCGGACGTACTACATTCACCATGTTGTCATTATCATGTGACGTACCAGCATCAGTTACGTAGCTTCACTGCCATTCATAAATCCTCTCCTATGGCCTCATGGGATAGTAAAGTGTCCACCGTATCAGAATCTCGCTGGAAGACGTAGGTCATCCAGCTACTATTTGCCTACTCTTTTATGAGTACTGTGAATTCGGACATACATCTTTTGTCACATACTGTTTTTCGCCTTCTATATAGAAGGGAAGTACCGTATGCGATTTCAGATGCAGCCCTTTATTAGCTTGTTCAGGTGTGCTTGATTAGGGATGGAGCAAAACTCTGCTGGAAAGTGTTGAGATCCCCTGGATTCACACAAAAACAGTGGGATTTTATGGGAGTGTGACTTTAACGAATTAAACCCTGTGTTTGTTCTTTTCCTTCCTTTCATCACATTCAAACTGAAAACAAACAAGCCTAAAGACCATATCATCTTCTGCTTATATGAGTAAACATTTCATTTGACTCATACGCACAGAAGTGAAGTGGACCAGAGAAATGCATTAGAGCATAAAGAACTTTAAAGAGATCTCAAACCACCAACCAAATCAAATATATTTTTACATCCTTAGAAGAAAATGTGAGTGCTGTTCACGAGTACAAAAGTTGCCCTAGTGATGCTACAGTATAGGGTGTTCTGGGTAGTTCTAAAAAGTCTAAAAGTGTGGTCACATTAACACAATTTTGAGGACACAATTTTTTATTCGTTTAGTTAACAATAGTTTAGTGGTGTGTTTGAACCAAAGCTCACACAGAAGTTACTTTCAAACCAAGCAGCTTTCCGTTGGTCAATGCGGCAAATTCGCTCTATGCTAAATTCTGTGTGTAGAAATCTTTTACCCACATGTGCAATTCCAGATCACATGGATTCCTATTATAATGACTTAAGGCCTGTTCACACCAAGGACGATAACGATAAAGATTTAGTTCTAAAAATCGTTCTCAATATTAAATAATGCAGAGTTCACACCACACCTAACGATAACGATAGAGAAACGATATCGTTGGGGTCACTTTCGTAACGATTTTTTTCCCCAGCTGTTCGACGATAAAACACTGACAGCCAATCAAAATCCATTCGGGCTCGCACATTTATAATGGCAGACGACATTGCAGAGAAGTTAATCGCCGAGGTCCAGAAAAATCCACCACTGTTTGACAAGTCAAGCCCCTTTTCAAGAGAATGGATATGGAAAACAATCGTTCATACTAGGGGTGCACGCAATTTAAATGCAAAAAAATCAATCAAAGCGTTTCAATCTTCTGCATAGTATGATTCCCGATAGGGATTTCCTGGAAAGACGTGCGTTGTCTACTTCTGCGGGGCATATTTGGCGTGTCTGTGTGTGAGCGCCCTCTGGCTTTCAGATGGAGCAGCATTTACTACTGATCACAGAGCCGTGCTGCACTGACAAGCTGCACATTAAATAATCGCAGCCTTTGCCAAATCGTTTGCGGTTTCATTGCGATTAATCGTGCATCCGTAGTTCATACCCTCTGAATAAATGGTGAGAAGTATTACCTCAGGTATCCAGCACTCGTTTCAACAACAATGTCTTGCTTCCTTCGAAGTTGCAGTGAAAAAGACTAGGTGTTGTTTTTTTCTACTATATTGACTACGTCAGCTAAATTCACTGATAGATTATTAGATCGATTACACTTGCTTCACTCAAAACATAGCATGCTGAGGACAAATGCAATTAGAACAGCAAAAACATGTTCAATGACGTTGTACACACTTTGAAACCGCCGCTCGCGAACTAAGAATAAACAAACATATACTGTTCGCTGGTGTGGATGCAAATATAGTTATCATGGTTATCTTTATAGTTATCATTCTTGGTGTGAACGGTCCTTTAGTCCTAAAAAATTCGCTGAACAATGGGAAATGTGAACAAGTGGTTTTTATCATGTTGCTATACAGTTGCTAGGGTGCTCTTGGTGGTTTCTTACTGGCCCAAGTCAAAAGAGCCCACCCCAAGTCTATTAGATTTTTTTTTAAAACTACAATAACTATATATATTTATATATATATTCTTACAATTTATATCAAATGTATTTCCAGGATGTTTCACATAATTATAAAATGTAACAGGAGGACCTTGCATTGTGACAGCAGAGATATTATTTTTGGAGAGCTTTCCAGAACAGCTCACCATACATAAGAAAATAATAAAACTATTTTAGAGAAATAGATGCAATACAGTCTTTCCTCATGCAAGCCTCAAGCAGCTCAATGCTTGCACCAGTATCCCAACCTTGCACCTCTCACTGAGCCCTTGGGTCATTTAATATGGAGATTATTCACGTAATTAATCTCGACTAGAATTTAATCTTGTGTGTATCAGGTTACTCAAAGTTGCATCACACAAAAATTGCGGGCGATAGTATTTTGCACCACACAATGTACAATTTCCAGCTGTGAATGCTTTTATGAAACAAAAACTCCAAAGCTAGATTTAGCTCCAGTGAATGCGATCTGTGAGGCCTGTTATTGTTGTAACACATTAGCATATTGATCCCACGGTCTCAACACTTTGTGCTCTACAGCCTCATTGTTTCGCTGTTTAGAAATGCATCCACAAACATCCTGCCTCAGCAGTGAAGCGGGGAAAAGAGCAGTCTGTTGAAAATAAGTGCTGAAATATTTATCCATGATGCATATTCAGCTTTTTTGACCACAATTTGACTGTGATCCATCTCCATGAGCAGGTGGATTAATAATTGAGCCCTAGTTAAATAACTGACAAATGAGATGGCCACGTGAACAAGGGAAGATATTCTCGAGGACGAGGTGCAGATGGGAAAAGAGAAAGAGAAAAGCGGATTTCAAAACACGAGGAGCAATATAACTGCCAAAATTAAAATTAGTCGCATCCAAACCGATCCAGCATTTATACCAACTAAATGTGTTTTTTAGAGCACATTTAGAAGCGTCCCAATTGCAGAATTTCTGTTGGTTTCATCGCCCATGTTGACTTAATGCAATTCCCCCAGTCATTAACACTCAAATGAGAAGCTTATTGTTGCAATTAAGGCTGATTATTTACTGGTTTTAATGAAAAAGCTGGTTTTATATATAAAAGTCCACCATTCTAAAGGTTGGCGTTGGTAAGATTTTTTAATGTTTTAGCAAAAGTCTCTTATGCTGATTTTGGTGATTTGGAAAATAATGTTGAAATGATGATACTTTTTTTGATGAATAAAGTTTAAAAGAACAGCATTTATTTAAAATAAAACACTTTTTCAACATAATATAAGTTATCACTGTCACTTTTTTCTCAATTTAATGCTAAATACAATTATTTATTTCTATTTCTTTCCAAAAATTATATTATATTATATTGACAATTGAGTCATGACTGACAACTTAAATTTACAATGTGCATTTCTACTTTCTAACCATGTTAGAGCCAAGCACTTTGAGCAATTACTGTAGAAAACAGCTCTGGTTTTTACAAAACCACGACACCAGGTCTGAATTAAACAGTGTTTGGAGAAAAGATTTCAATTAAGAGCGGTTTGATTAAATCTCAATTTACTGGAGTCAACGAAGCTTTGCCTGACTCCCAATCATGTTGTGCCGTGAATCTCAAGGCCAGATTGACATTTGGAAGTGTTTAGACCCGCCACCTGCTCCCTTCTCATTTCCCTCCTCGTAACGGGAAACGCAAGCACAGACGGAGCCGCGGTCTGTCTGGGATAAGTTATCGTTGTCATGTGCCTCCGCGGGCCACGTGGTCCGACTGTCACCCAGCATCCCACCAACTCCACGGACCAAACCGAATAAGGATTTATGTCTAGGATGCTGTCCTCTCATTAAAGTCCACGATGGACTCTCTTGGAGAAGGTAAATTCAACCTGCTCAGCCGTAATAGACCCCTCCACCATTGCAGAGCACTGCGCAATGAGAGGCAGAGAGGGCCATTAGTCTTATGCGGCCCGACTAGCAGCAGGCAGGATAATGAACTAAGGAGAGGGTTAGGGCACCCAGAGGAAATAAGGCTCACACTGCAGAGGTAAATTCTCCATAAGAGACAAATACTGTGAGGAGCATGGGCCTCGAACCGACGAGGAGAGACATAAAAAAGTTTCTCACTGCTTATTGAGTGGGAATATATTTTCACATACTTATTTATTTGTTTGTTTTATTCCTTCATTTAGGGGGATTTCAGATGTTTTACCAGGGAAAAAAAAGCTTCGTCTTGAGAGCATATTTTCATTTAAGAGCGTATAGCCTCAAGGCAAGGCAAAGGCAGAGTGCTGTGACGGGAGTTTTAAATTGCAACACGTCTACAGTGTGTAAAGTGTCTTGCTCGGTTTGTTTATGAATGTGTATTATATCGGCACTTAAAGCCGAAAGTTGTACCTATGACTTCACATTTGGGAACGTTATTAAATTGCTGTCATTTTTAATAGGGTAGGAAGTGATATGGGGGGCGCTCATCCGGATTCTTCAGATTGAAGGCGTATTACACCCCCCGAGAAAATGAGCTATATCTTTTGCTGTGAAAATAAAGAACGGTGATAACGCAAGAGACTGGAATTTAGGAATATATTCACACTGTACTAAATATGATGCATGATGTTTTCCATATGTGGAAGGAATACAACTACAGTCAAACAGCGATTCAAACGGGAAATTACCATCTAAACCCATTTTCAGAATACATATCCGCCTCCGGCGAGTACAAATAGATAGTTGCCGCAGTGCTTTGTGGGTTCCACGAGAAATGGTCCTCCTGTGGTCATAACCTAAGAGGCAAAGAACAAAAATGAGATGTATGGACAGGATTGCGCAGTGATGACCTTACGTGCATTTCCTTCAGTGATGCTGAGTAAGCTTTGCCTGGAGCGCGGAGGTTTCTCCATTCCCTTCCAAACTGGATGAAGACCAAGTCCCTGTCTGCGTTTGTTTTTGTCACCCTGTTCTCTACGCCAGATGGTTTGACAGTCTTGCCAGGAGCTGTTATTGCCTTCATAGATATGCTTCTCTTGACAGTACGTAAGTAAACTTAAGCTAAAGGCAAGAGAGGGTAATTACACATAGACTAAGCTGAGCTCCATTCCAGTGATTATGGCACTTGGCACGCATTGCTGCGAACTGGATTTGATGGGATTGAGCTACAGAATGTTGCAGTTGTTTCTGTATTTTGTAGCGATGTCATTGGTTATGCTTGTGTATGTGAAAATCATTCATCTTTAGAGAAAATAATCCCCCTCAGTTCATGTCATGTTGCACATGCAAGTGATTAAGGTACTGTTGTTGCGATTTATAATAGATGTGTATGCTTACTTAATTCCTCACTATTCTACCACATTATGTAGTGTGAGTAGTGTGTTTACTCTAGGTATGTTTCCATTCACTTATTTTTTTGAAAAACGCACTTAAAAAATGTATGCGCTCAATTGAGGCACATTTTTTTATCTGATAGGAAGACGTGCATAAACTACGATGGAAACACATTTATAGAGTAAGTCCCTCGATGCACAACAATGAACTCACGTGAATTTGCCTCAACAGTGGATGTGATTGGATAACTGGACTAAAAAATAAACAATGAGTCCGCACACCAGAAAAAATGCTCCTAAGTGAATTTAATATTTGCTCACCACGTGTAACGTTTCGGGCCCAAGCCCTTCATCAGACACGTCCAAGTGATCTGAGGGCGCGGGCGCTTCGGTCTGCGCAAGCGCCGGAAAGCGCCGGAAGTGATCTCTCGCGCATGTGCGTCACTCATTGTTTACACAGAGATTTCGGAAGTGTTGCCTTTCACTGTGAAGATCGAAACATATTTAGATATACAGGAAATCGCAATGGAAGACGATTTCGATACATATCAACAGACAACGTTGAATTTTTTTCACAAACGCACGAGAGATCACTTCCGGCGCTTTCCGGCGCTTGCGCAGACCGAAGCGCCCGCGCCCTCAGATCACTTGGACGTGGCTGTGGTTACAAAAGGTAAAAACGATATAAATACTGTTCGTTTTCTCACACAAACCGCTCGTTTCGTGTCTTAGGCCATCAATGTGTACTTACATTTACGAGTCATTAAATCATGTTTAATGTGGACTTCTCTGTGCATGCTCTTTGAGGTGGTGACCATAGACCTGCATTATATGACTGACAGACAAGAACGGTTTGACCTAAAAATATCAAAATTGAAACTACTGCGGAAACAAAGACACCTACATCTTGGATGCTCTTGAGGTAAGCTAAAACATACCAAAAATTAATTTCAAAGTGAACTATCCCTTTAAGGTTAGGTTTAGGGTAGGTTATGGGTTAGTACAGTTAATACCCAGTTATTTCAATTACCATAATAAGTGCATAGTATGTACATGGGGAACAGGACTGTAAAATAAAGAGCTAATTCCCTGCCAGAAGCATCTCAAATGATTGCATTTCCAAACACCAGGCATCTGAACGGAAGATAACATGACAGTGATTATATTGTGTTTCATCTGTGCACTCTGAGAGGTCAGTCATTTATGATGTAGGGTAAAAGAGCCAAAGTGGCTTTTTCGATTGCAGCAACTTCCATTTTTATTGAAAAATGGCTGCTTTATTTGAAAATGTTTGGTGATATTCCAGTTTTGACCGTAAGTTAAATTTGCGAAAGGAGAGGAGCTAAACATGCTTGATCTAGCAGCAACACAAGAAAAAAAATCGCTAAACTGGAAAACATCGAATGCTTTCATTGAGTAAAAAATGTTAATTAGAGATGATATTACCCTTATGAAATGCTTAACTATAGATTGCTGAGTACATAAAGTGCACAGAGTACTGTACATAATTTGGGAGACAATTGTTTGGAATTTTTATTCTATTTATTATCTCCTTTTTTATCTTTATTTGTTGTCTTCCTAGCCTTGTTTCGGGAAACAGACACACCCTGTCAGTTTAAACCTATAAACTAAAAACACATCTCTTTAACCTGGCACATTATCAATTTCTATTATTCAAAATCAGTTAAATGATTGTTAGGCTGCATAAATAAGGTCAACCGGAACCAAGAACACTTCCCGTAAGTCCCGATGTACTTGTTACATCGTATAAGAAAGGCATCTAAGCTAATATTAGTCTGTCTGTCTCATCCTTAACCCGAGGTCCATATCCAGATCAGATGGTGAACCTGCACCTAGACACGACCACAACACAGCCCTGAATGTCAACAGAGACCATGTCTTCTAGACAATCCCCTGTAAAGGCCTCGTCGACATGACAGATCCTCAGCAGAGACCACAAGAACCAGACAGGTCCTCCTCACACACCCTATGGCCAGCTTCGGCTAATGTGTAGTGAAAATTTGGGTTGAAAAATTGTCGAATGAATTAAACCTTCGGTGTCAGTTGCGTTTCTTCACCACTTATTCACAGCTCCTCCTCTGTGGCCTCAAGGGATAGTAAAGTGATTTAAAACATTCACCTACTGTTTTTCGAATACTATACATTTGGAAATACTAATATGTTGTACTGTTTTTTTTTTTGCATATGTAGGGAAATGTTTGATTTCGGCCGCTGCAACAAAAGTGGTGTTTTGTTCCTGATTGAATCAGCATCTTTGAGTGAGTGAATGATTCAATGATTCACTCATAAAGACATTCACTTTTTTTCGCCACATACAGGAGAAGCAATATAACTTACAGGAGTAACTGAAAACCCCCACTATTATGAAATCAAATTTGAGGACTAGAATGATCTGCTGTAAAAGTAGCCTACATGTCTTCTGTAAAGCAGAGGGTGCTATGCTCTATATTAAAATGATTATAGTGTAGACAATGTTACATCAAAGAAAAATCTGCTAAGTACTGTACATTACAGTCAAGTCACCTTTATTTATATAGCACTTTATACAATACGGGTTGTTTAAAAGCAGCTTGCCACAGTGATAACAGGAAAAATTATGCATTTCGGCTGTTGTTAAGCTGAAGTCAGTTCGTGTTGATTCAGTTCCATTGTAAAGATCATCAATTATATATTTATCTATAAAGCAGTTCTGCAAAAAAAAATATGCATCGTTCAGCTCAGGTTAGTTATCATACATCAGCGTCAGTATAGTAAGATCAATAATATTGTTGAATATAAAGTGTCCCCAACTAAGCAAGGCAGAGTCGACAGTGGCAAGGAACCCAAACTCCACCATGTGACAGAATGGAGAAAAAATGTCTTTTTTTTTTTGTCAAATGTCTATTGCACAACGGCAGTGGTTATAATGAAAACCTAAAAATAAAAAAAATGTCTGACAAAAATGATCTCCCAGCCACACAGATAAAATACTCAAAATATTTCTGACACGGTAACAAACTCGAACCTGTTTCAATTGGCACGTGTAAATCGGGGGCCTAATGGCTTCCCGGCTTAACACGCACAAATAGCAGTCATGCCTCCCAGCTTCCTCATTAGCATAGTTAATCCTGTGTCTTGAAGAGGCTTGAGCAAAATATTCCTCGCAGGCAGCTTCGCACAACAAGCGCCACTGATACAGTACATGAATAAATTACGGAGATAATTAAAGGAAATGTCAACGCGGGACTGGATGGAGCGTTATTAATGATGGCTGGGCTGTGTTAAAGTATCCTGGGCTGAAGTAAGCATGATTAATGTGTGTTTAATGGCAGTGGCGAAGGAACACGGCTTCGGCTTTAATAAAGAGAGCTTATTTTACAGGGGTTTGTCTCTGGAATTGACCTGTTCTCAACACCCGGAGGAGAGAGTTCGACCTTTCCAAAGATCACCTAATCTTCCGCTCTTGTTTCCAACAACAATTATAATGGGGTGATATGGATGGATATGTCTGGGAAGTGCTAATAAAACGCTGTGTTTTTGGTGGGCGAACGTGCGTGTTTTACACTCCAGTGCAGGCCTGTGGGGTCTGCTGATCGACAGTGATGTTTTTATAGAAGTTCTTGACTTGTGTGCAAATGAAACACAGAAAGTAGCTTAACTAAAGGCTCAATTAAACTCGCTCTCCTCCTTGAATTAGGTTTGTGCGCGCACTGAGGTGAAGGGACTTGTTTATTGCCGAGACCTGAATAACATCTGCTGGTAAAGCTTGTTAACCCTTCTAAAGTTGTGTAAACGTGGGGAGAAAAGTTCACACAAAAGTGACACTCGTCTTGACACAGGTCTAGTTACACTTGTGGAACAGTGGCACTCACAGAATCGTGTTATTTGTCTATGAATGGGATTCACTAGTCTCGTTTCAAGGTCAATTTGATCACACTCGGATATGTAATCTTTCTCAAGGCATTGAGCATAACTGCAAGCCTGTCATGTTTCACATAACAAGTTCAGTTGGCTCTCTGCTGTAGGTTTCAGAGAAAAAGCAGTCAGTTTTTTATGTTAATGAAAGTTTCAAGATCAGTGCAATGGCAGCAATACAGCCCACACTGTAAAACATCTTCTGGAAGGTATCCTAAAAATGGGGCTTCATGTGGAAACATCCCAATTATGCTGCCAAAAAAAAAAAGAATTATTTCCCAGTATAAATAATTAAACATCCCAACTTAAAACAAAATACATTTACATATTTATTTAAGAAGCATAATGTCGAGGAAATAATAAATTCAAGGAAATAATTATTTGCCAATGAGATAAGAAAAATTTACATGATTCAAAAGGAAGACCCGTTTCTTTTTCTTACCCTGCAAAGCAAAAATATCACTAAATTTCATTCTGTTTCTCTGAAAATAAGACTTAATATTTTATGTTGTTGTTTTTTTCATCTGAAATATATCATCTTTCAGGAACGTTTAGATATTTACATCAGAAATCAAGACAAAAAATACTAATTAAGAAATACTACTAAAAGCTTAGAATAGAATTAAGATTTTTTTAGGTCTTTTATGCTCAGCAAGGCTGTATTGGTAAAAAATACAGTAAAATGAGTAATATTGTGAAATATTATTACAATTTAAAATACTGAAGCTAGTGTATATGCTTTTCATGCCTGCGATCAATTTTCAGCATCATTACTCCAGTCAGTCACATGATCCTTCAAAAATCATTCTAATATGCCGATTTGATGCTCAAGAAACATTTCTGATTATTATCAATGTTGAAATGTATTTTGTTGATGTTTTTGCTGCTTAATAGTTTTGTAAAACCTGTAATACACTATCAAAATTTTGAGGTATTTATCACACACTCAAAAAAAAATACTCAGCAAAGACTCAATAAATTGATCAAAAGTGGGTGTAAATACATTTATAATGTCACAAAAACATAATGTTTTTCTTTTGAAATGTGAAATCCAAAAACTGCTGAGGGCATTCATTCATTCATCAAAAGAAAAAAATCGTTAATATGGAACCATTCTGGAATCAGAATCGTGAAGGGGAATCTAAAATGTAAAAAAAATTCCTAATTAGTCATAACGGCGAGTTGTGCGGTTAGGTCGGAGGGTGGCGCTGTTGTTCATACAGTGTCTCACTCCAGTCTTTCGCTATCATTCTGCTGATTTGCTAGACCCAGCGCTGGCTGGACACGCTGAATGTAAATCTGGCCGCAAACAACGTCTCAGTCTTTCTCTGTGTGGCTGTGAACCCAGCGAGGTGAGCTTGGCACAGGCGCTGGACTGTCTAGCTTTGAGCGCAGTTTGCAGACACACTGCGAGGGAGCCGTGCTGGAATATTATATTCAGAGGTGAAGTCAGAACCGAAGGAGAAAGGGCGAAACCTTCCTACATCCTGAGCTTTTCTTCTGTCTCTCTCTCTCTCTCTCTCTGGACGCAAAGACTTGGGCAAAATGGTTTTCCCGAAATCTCAGTGACTGCGATGTCAGCATCTCTCATCTACCGCTTGTGGAACACAGACTGAAGAAATACACGTACTGCGAGGAGGGACAAAACACGTTATTCGGGTAAAGTAGATATTTTCAAATCAGTATTTAGTGTTTTATATGGTAATAATTATTCTGTCAGCTCATTGTTTCACCTTGCATGGGGTTTCAGGTGCAGCCGTGTGTTTTCATTACATTTGTTGCTGCATTAGAATTCACATCGAATCAGTGCCGATTGAACCAGCAGATGCTTAATCAGCAGGTCAAATAGGAGCAGCTCGTGTTGGTTTACTGTTAAAGAGTGTGTGTGTGTGTGTGTGTGTGTGTGTGTGTGTGTGTGTGTGTGTGTGTGTGTGTGTGTGTGTGCTGGATGATGGTGATTGACAGGGTTTGATTTGACAGATAGGGATATAAGGAGCTCTGCAGCAGTGAAGTTCAGGCAGAGCTTCAGCTGCAGAAATGCACAGGTGCTCTGCTGGTGTGTCAGGAAAACCCCTGGAGAGAGCCTGACATTCAGAACAAAAAGTGCCTAACGCTTTACATTACAATGTCCTTGTTACAACAAACTGCATGTAGTATAACACTACAGAGCTGCTTGTAAATAGTATTATTTGCTGTATAAATAATATATATATACACTGTAAAAAGCTGTCTAAAATTCTTAAGTACAATCAACTTGAATGTCATTAAGTCATTTCAACTTAAATTACATTAAACTGACTTAAAAAGATTAGTTGAATCTTGTAGGCTATAACTTACACAAGTTAAAGCAATGTAAAAACAAATGTTGCTATAACGTACTGATCATATTAAAGAATGTGTGTGTGTATATATAAATATATAGCCAAAAAAATTTTTTTCCAAACATGCATATTTCCCTGCAATGAAATATGCATATACAAAATAGTACATTTTCGACTAAAGGTATTTTGTTTGTTAGTGAAACCATTATAAAAGCCCATCTAATTTTCAGAAAGGAGGTTACATTGTAGCTTTGTGAAGTTTTTGGAAAGAAGGCTAAATGAGTAAGAAACAGAGGAAGAAAAATACAACCCCCACTCGAACCCCACCCCCCCCCCACACACACACACACACACACACACGATAACTTTTCTGAATCATGTACTCAATTGACTGATGTAGTGTTGTATTTACAAGTAGCTACATAGTACAATAACTCTAACTCTCATGTTGGTTACTTCTTATAATCATGCAACATGAATACTGTAATGTAAAGAGTGGGTTGAATGTGCCCAAAATGCCTGTTTGTGTTTCCTGAAAGTGGGATGAACTTGTATCAGCGAGGCATTTCATTTTTCATTTTATACTTCTCATGTGATGTAACACTTCCCCATGCTCCGTGGTTGAACCGATATCAACCACTTCCTCCCGAAATGATCCTTGTAATATGGCTTTGCATTTTTAATGTGAACTTTTGGTTTTTAATTTCACTTGAATTATTCATCTGAAGCATGCATGCAATTTGAGATGATCATTGAATCGCATGGAGTCAAGAGAAGTCAAGAAACGTCCCTCACTTTTCACACCGCTTAGAAGTGCCAACTGCCAAGTGTCCTTTCATCTCACAGCCACAGATTTAATACGAATCCGCGATAAAATCCAGCCAAGGACTCTATTCCGCATACACATGCTAAATGTGCGTTCTGCATTGCCGTGTGTGGAGAGGAGACTCTTGGATTTAATGCAGCATTTCGCTCATTTCATTCCACACGTGTGGTGTAAATATTCTGTGGACCTCTAATAATATTATAGCTGTGAAATGAAGTCATTCATCGCCACAGTTATGCCACAGACAACTTGCGTAAAATTCACACCATGGAGAATCTTCAAATGACCTGCTTTATATACGTGCGCTCCCCTCAATTTATTCACGCCAAGAACTAAATTGCATTTCTAAATAATCTGTTGCGGAGTGAGTCTATATGGCACAAAAACAAGCAATTCAAGTTATTTGTTAGCGTAAGTGCCCTTGTGGGTTGACATTTTTAAAAACGGTGTTGTTCTCAAAAATCCTCATGCACAGGGAGCAGCCATGATGAGACTTATTAGTCGTCTAGTCATGTAGGAGTTGGAAGAATTCTGTGTCCTGAGACCTCTTTCCAAAGCTGCCATTCGTTATCCTAATGAGTGTCTCTGACTTTGGGCTTAAGGGAGCAAATAAATTAAGGACAAACGCATGCCTTCTCTAATTACAACAGATCAGCACTTAACAACACAATGTGACAGAAAAGTCCTCAAAGACACATATAGACGAAATATGTGTGATTATTATACGATTAAAAGTGTTTAGTTTGTTAGTAAAAGCACTTTTTTTATTTCCAGAAAGGAGGTCAAAATGGACATTATAAAATGGATAGTTCCGGTCCTTGTTTCTGATTGGTTGAGCCACGTTTGAAGCCATTGTACATTACTCTGCAATCATACACCTGTGATAAATATTAAAAGAAATACAGGTCCTTCTCAAAAAATTAGCATATTGTGATAAAGTTCATTATTTTCCATAATGTAATGATAAAAATTAAACTTTCATATATTTTAGATTCATTGCACACCAACTGAAATATTTCAGGTCTTTTATTGTTTTAATACTGATGATTTTGGCATACAGCTCATGAAAACCCCAAATTCCTGTCTCAAAAAATTAGCATATCATGAAAAGTGTCTCTAAACAAGCTATTAACCTAATCATCTGAATCAACTAATTAACTCTAAACACCTGCAAAAGATTCCTGAGGCTTTTAAAAACTCCCAGCCTGTTTCATTACTCAAAACCGCAATCATGGGTAAGACTGCCGACCTGACTGCTGTCCAGAAGGCCATCATTGACACCCTCAAGCAAGAGGGTAAGACAGAAAGAAATTTCTGAACAAATAGGCTGTTCCCAGAGTGCTGTATCAAGGCACCTCAGTGGGAGGTCTGTGGGAAGGAAAAAGTGTGGCAAAAAACGCTGCACAACAAGAAGAGGTGACCGGACCCTGAGGAAGATTGTGGAGAAGGACCGATTCCAGACCTTGGGGGACCTGCGGAAGCAGTGGACTGAGTCTGGAGTAGAAACATCCAGAGCCACCGTGCACAGGCGTGTGCAGGAAATGGGCTACAGGTGCCGTATTCCCCAGGTCAAGCCACTTTTGAACCAGAAACAGCGGCAGAAGCGCCTGACCTGGGCTACAGAGAAGCAGCACTGGACTGTTGCTCAGTTTTGCATGTCATTTGGAAATCAAGGTGCCGGAGTCTGGAGGAAGACTGGGGAGAAGGAAATGCCAAAATGCCTGAAGTCCAGTGTCAAGTACCCACAGTCAGTGATGGTCTGGGGTGCCATGTCAGCTGCTGGTGTTGGTGCACTGTGTTTTATCAAGGGCAGGGTCAATGCAGCTAGCTATCAGGAGATTTTGGAGCACTTCATGCTTCCATCTGCTGAAAAGCTTTATGGAGATGAAGATTTCATTTTTCAGCACGACCTGGCACCTGCTCACAGTGCCAAAACCACTGGTAAATGGTTTACTGACCATGGTATTACTGTACTCAATTGGCCTGCCAGCTCTCCTGACCTGAACCCCATAGAGAATCTGTGGGATATTGTGAAGAGAAAGTTGAGAGACGCAAGACCCAACACTCTGGATGAGCTTAAGGCCGCTATTGAAGCATCCTGGGCCTCCATAACACCTCAGCAGTGCCACAGGCTGATTGCCTCCATGCCACGCCGCATTGAAGGAGTCATTTCTGCAAAAGGATTCCCGAGTATTGTGTATTAAAGTATTGACTATTGAGTGCAAAACTGAACATAATTATTTGAAGGTTGACTTTTTTTTTTGTATATTAAAAACACTTCTTTTATTGGTCGGATGAAATATGCTAATTTTTTGAGACAGGAATTTTGGGTTTTCATGAGCTGTATGCCAAAATCATCAGTATTAAAACAATAAAAGACCTGAAATATTTCAGTTGGTGTGCAATGAATCTAAAATATATGAAAGTTTAATTTTTATCATTACATTATGGAAAATAATGAACTTTATCACAATATGCTAATTTTTTGAGAAGGACCTGCATGTTCATGGACTAACCGTTTTATGAAAGCCCCGTGACGTCGTGGTTCACAGTGAATTTAGAACAGCTGTGTTAATTTCACTGTAAACCACGGCTTCACAGGGCTTATTGCTTTATTGTAGCTTTGAAGGTCTTGTAATAAAAGCTAAATGAGGTCAGTATTTAAGAAGGAGAGGAAGAAAAATAGTATTGAAAGAATGCTTTTTTTTTTACATTGATCAAAAGAAAGAAAACCTTAACACTGGTTAAGATTTACCCTGTAAAGCCTTGCATATGATATGATAGTCAGAATGTTTTTTTTTAATGGAGCACTTTATTAAAAAAAATTTAAAAGTGTGTTGTCATATTTGATACGTCAGGCTTTTATGGCTCATATAATATGATATAGGAGAATATGGAGCTCATACTCAAAGAGGAAAAAAACTCATTGATATTATTCAGAGGCCTAAACTGAGCAAAAAATAGGCAATTTGGTGCAGTTGCTGATATTTATATGGCCAAAAAGAAAGAAAATTCTGATATACTGAGATATTTATAGCAGTATAGCAGACTAAGGACATAAAATGCATGTATACATCAGTTGTGACTGTACCTCTCAATAATATGTCTTATTATGATGATATATAAATACTTAGTTTTATTATCAGATCCCTGTTGTTTATTCTGGGGGGCAAAACATATAATGCAATGCAACTGAGAAATGAACAAATAAACGTTCCTCAAAGCCTGTTGAATTATAGTCCAGCCAATGTTCATTTTGAAATATCAATGTAAAAAAAAAAGAAGAAAAAAAAGTTGCTGCCTTCAATTTTTAAGTGCAATCAATATAAAACTTATTTTGATGTTTAAGTCATTTAAACTTAAATTACATTAAACTGACTTGAACTGAGTTGATTCTTGTATAACATAACATAAAAGTTGCAATTATTTTGATGACTTTTGATGAGAAAAACTATTTTGTTTTACAGTGTAACAATATGAAAGTTATTCTTACGTTTACTGTTTAAAAATCAGTTAAGATTTCATAGAAAAAAGACGGGTGTACCACAACCTGAGGGGGGACGTTTTTACAATTATACTAAAAGGCCTTTTACTTGTTAAAAAAGTATAAACTATCAATCAGACGACAGGAGGCATGTAGATTGTGTACAACAGGATTTCCAGCCAAGTTTTAATCATGTTGATGATTTACAGGCCTTAGAAATTCATGTATCAAATCAGGTTTTTTATTCTAAGTCCATGCAAATAAAATCCATTGCATCTCTGTTCTTTTGTAATTGGTATAGTTTTGTGTTTTCCCTAGAAACGGGTCGGCCTTCTCTCAGTTGCTAGATTGGTCATCTCACTTGTTGCTATACAATCCAGCTGTTCATCAAACATAATTTAAATAGACATAACATAGAAAAACAGACCTGTTACAGTAATGCAATGATGTGCTGCAGACTGCACATTTATCCCAAATCTCACTCGTATCAGCATTGGCACACAGCAGTTTCTCCGTCGGGAATGGTTTTGATAAGCTGTCTTCTATGCATTTGCTTAAACTAACATGTCACTATGAGATGCAGTTGTCATTTGTTTTGATGT